>JAHZNC010002742.1:0-13609 GCA_027744095.1 Zhuqinia jingwanae | reverse complement strand
TCTACAGTGAAACTTTGAACAAATGTTTAACTCCTTTTAAAATGAGTGGATTAATCGTGGGATAACTCGTGGGATAAATTATTGTAGTAATTTTTTATATTGTATTTAATATATGGTTGTGTGACACGTACGAAAGCTCATATACAAATAGTAGGTGGTATACCTACAACCTCTATGTATATGTGTTTGTACGCATAATATTCTGCTATCGTTATCATTATCACGCATAGGTACATATTTATAAATTATACTTTTACTTTTGTGTATTTTTTTGTGATTTTCGCCGAAATATATTAATCTAATTGATAATTTTGCTTTTTACTTATTTTATTTTTTTGGCGATGATATCGAACTAGAGAATCTCATGTCTGCTAGGCGCAAAATGCATTCACAATAAATATTGTAATAATCACTATCGCCAACTGTAATAGTAATAACATCACACAATACCTGTATATATCTACGCGTTGACAAAAAAAAATCTGTATACTGTCAACTGTAAAATACCTAGAATTTTAATAATAGGTATGGTATATATTGCGATTGTGATATATAACACATATAAAACAAGCTACAATACTCCTACAGAGTGTGCGAAATCAACTTTCTTTTCACTATTTTGGTATAATACCAGAAAAAATGCCATATCGATCTATGTAACATATTTAAAACGAAGTCCGCACAAAAAGAAGTATTTTGTGCAGTTCTCTATCCAAGCAGCCAGAATTCGGTGGATGGCTGTTGAAGACCACATGCCGTTTTTTTCAGTATGTACGCTGTACGCTGTACAGTATGAGCAAGCAGCAAAATAAAAACCGAAAAAAACAGTCTTCGTGTCGGGCTTTCTGGGTACTGCTAAACTGGTTTCCCTGGAATACATACAACATACTGTATAGCCCACCGAACCAAAACTTGTTGATGCTGGGCATGGGGCTTGTGGCTTTGAGGTCAGTAGCAAAATGTATGACGACGGTGCATGTATGATGACGCCAGGCTTTTTTTGTTGCTGGCTCTCTCTGGAGAGATTTATTGCCCAAAAAAGAGAAGACTTTTTGGCTGGTATTTTATCCGGGCAGTGCGATTCCTCAAGGAGCTTGTATGCAGAAGCAAGTCCCGTTTTCTCAACTTTCCTCGGTGATGCTTCTGATGCTTTCACTCTCCTAGCGCAAAGTAAGCGTACTTTCTTTTCAGCACTCAGTACCTCCAGGTAGTAGGGACAAACAGACAGTTGCATCATTCTTGCAATTAAAACTGTTGCATATGATTTTGTTGCAATATTTTTTAACACATACAATTTTAATTTAAAAATGTATTTAAAAAAAAGATCATCAGCAAATTAATTTTTTTTTGAAAAGCCCCCCCCCATCACCACCAATGCATAAACTTTCCAGTTCCTTTCATAGAGTTTTTATTACGATCCGATCCAGACAAAGTTGGAAAATAGCCGATTTTTTTTTCAGTTTTGGAATATCGAGTTGGTTGTGGTTTGGTCGACGTACATAATCCATGTGCATAATATATGGCATGAACGGTTTGTACAAAATAATTTATAATGCCCACTATCTTTTATTGGTCTCCATGGACACATTTTAGATTTTAATTGCCCACACAATAGCTTTTCGTAAACATTACTGTCGGGTTACTGGCTACTATGCTCATACTCCTCCTTGGCATGTAAATATGCAAATGACATTGAATCAATGTATAAGCAATTATCATATTATTACACTCGTTTTTTGGATGGTTTATAAGCAAATATTTAGCTTTATATCGATTCTGTTTCGATTAATTTTATTTTTATGGCTCAAATGCCCTTGTCCATGCTTAAAAGCCAATATATCCACACACACAAACATGTACTTATTCACATGCAAATAAAAACGTTCACGCAGAGCTAGCGTGACACCTGAACTCGGAAAAAAACACTGTACTATATACACTGTACACGGTGAAAGTTAATAAATGAGATAGTAGTATGTAATATCAATATGATAATGCATTTTTTATTAGGTTCCATTGTGCTGTTTTTAAAGTAGCCCAACACCACTTTTGTGGCTCGAAGTTTGAGTCTGCAACGCCATTCCATTGTCCGCTCGAAAGTGGCTACACTATAATTGCAACCGATTGACTCAACTTACGAATATCTGTTGTGATTAACTTTCAGGTAAATTAGTTTTAACATTTCGCTTACATTACAGAATACGAATGCGGGTTAAATAATATAACATCATATTATCATTATCATCACACAGCACACTACTTCAGGATAGCTTTAATGTTTTTGAACCTTCAACCGCTCAACTATCTCGCGCTTGATGAATAATGCATTGATTAAACCACTTTGCATTTGAATGGTGATGTTGTATAATTATGTCACTGTTGTTGTTTGTAACTTGTGGTTGCATTGTTAAAGTCTAGATAAATATTACTAAAACACACCACAATGTTATTGATTTTAACTAACGATGTGACTGTGATTGCCAATTTATATAAATGTAGCTAACCAATTTGCAAAGATAATAATTGCAAAAATATCGGTACACCATGAAAGATACCCATAAATTGTATGTCAATTTTTATTAGCAAATCATAATCATGTACGAGTGAGAACGCTGTTATTTATAAACTAGATATCCGTCATCATCCGTGGCATCTGAGTCTGACATAACATTTGAGCTAAGATCCGCTGTAAATAATAAAAATACATATATTCAAAAAAATAAATATCAACGAAAATATTTACTTTGGGGAAAAGAAATTAACGGAAAATTAAATTAAACGGGCAAAACTCACTGCGCAACTCTAGTAGCAATAGCAATTGGCAGTGCCAATTTGGCACACAAATATTACGTCGCGAAATTTCAGTCGGCATGCTCAAAGCTTGATGCCCGCTACTAACTGGTATAAACCAGCGGCCAAAATACAAAAGAAAAAGATTGCATCGTATATGTTTCCATTTTGGCATTGACCGTGTAGGTGTGAACTAAACATAAGTGAAGAGCTTTCAATGTCTTTGAATAAAATAAATATTCGTGTTGTACCTTCCAGGCTGCCAGGTATATATTTTGTGTTATGAATAATTTGGTTGAGTGAGCTCTAATGCTAAATTTCTAGTTGTAAACTGTAGAAAAACAAGACCCAGTTTTTCTCACACAGGCGGTTTCAAAATACATTTTTTGGTTTCGTTGTCATCAAATGACGAATACACATTTAGCTAGCCAAGCAATGTCAAGTGAAAGCGACGAGCATAATTCCCTATCTGTGTCCACAAGTTCAAGCAGTACACCATGGACTACCGTGCCATATTCATTGACCTCAACTTCTCAAAGCACTTGTTACAAGTCGCCTGCATCACATGAATTGATAAAAATGGCTCTACTCAATAGTGACTTGTTTTCCAACTTGGAACCTTATTGCATAAAATTTATGGTCGATAAAATGGAAATGGAGGAGCATATAGAAGGGGATGTAATCATACCAGAGGGAAGTCCCGGAGGAAAATTGTACATTGTGGAATGTGAGAAATTGGCATGCAAACAATTTTAACCCAAGTTGTAATTCCGAGAGAAAAAAAATTTGCTTTGTATTCTCGTTCTACATAGATGGGCTGATTCGAGTGTCCCGGCACGGAAACCATGTATGTTACCTTTCTCCAGGAAAAATTTTCGGGGAGCTGGCAATCCTATTCAACTGGTATAACACAGTGACCTTAACATGTGCATCAAGCTCTTGCTACCTGTGGACACTGAACGGAAACATGCTACATGATATACTGAAACACGGTTGGAAACGGCAAGCATACGTCGAATTTATGACGTCATTGCCCCTCTTCAAACAACTTCCGGAAGACAAGTTGATTCGACTCAGTTGGCAAATTGGAGAGCAGGAGTATATGCACGGGGAGTATATAATACGACAAGGGACGCATGCAACATCCTTTTTTGTTATTCAAAGGGGTCGTGTCAAGGTAACGTTGAGAGAGAGGGAGGATTATGAGAAGTTTGTCAGAGTTATGCATCAAGGCGAGTTTTTTGGGGAGAAAGCACTACTCAGTCAGGCTGATCCTCAATCAGCATCATCATCAACAACACCTGAAAGCGACACACAAGTGGTGGCAACGCCACAAACTGGCATCCGAACTGCCAATGTGATTGTTGATGATAAGGACGGGGTGACTTGCCTGGTAATTAGCAGGGAAGCGTTCTTTCAGTTTTTCCGGGGGCTTGAACAACAAGTAGCTAGAAAATACTAAATAAAATAAGATTTGAAAAAGCTAATAAGATTTGTATATCAATTTAATTTTGATATGATATGAAAAATGACTATGCTGTTATGCGAGCCCATTTGGAGGTGTAATGTACCTATAATTGTTCTTTCTATTTATATCATTGTTTTGGTGTAGTTTTCGTTATTATGCGTATAAAATAAAAATAAATTTGACCATGAAAATATTCTTGTCGTATCGGTTACAATTCAGTTATTTTATTCCAAAGTAGTAGTAAAGCTGAATAGCTAAACGTCGCAAATATGACAGCAATATTCAAATGTAAATACATTCAACATTGCATTTCATTCGCATAGTATTATGTGATTTTCCAAACATATTATACGCTTACTTCTTGATGTAGATCTGCAATACAATTTTCCGACAATTTCAACCTATTTCAAACCTTAAACACTATCGTTTTTTTTCGCTGACAATTTTAGGTCACCTTTTCTTTGAGCATTTTAGCATTTTTGCGACAACAAAGGCACTTGCATAACTTTATTACAATTAAAAACACAAGTACTATGACAGCTACTATAAACAATGTAACATCTAATAAGTAGTACTGGAAAAAGTTGAGGTCGCGTGCAAAGGACCTAATCTGGGGAGCTCCCTTATGCCGTAAAACGTATTCTGACCAAAACACAGCAGTTTCCAAAGGAGTCTGCGGTTGATCTCGGAACAGAGTTGATATTTCCTTTGCTTTTTGAGTATACTTAGGATTATGTAACATTTCATTGATAGCCTCTTCAAGTGATTCTTCTGTAATCGTGAGGATTTCATAGAATTTTGCAAAACCAGCAGATTCCGCTCGTTTTGAATTTAGGTCTTGGTCACCTTTTTTGGGAGAAATATAAATTACAGTTATGATCAAGGTATATAGCTTTTTAAGCGCACATGCATTCACAAATGTTGTCGTAATTTAATTTACCCCAGATTGGAATCGCCAACATCGGAACGCCATGATAAGCCGCCTCCTGCGTACTCAAAAGTCCACGAACAAAAACTTTTCGGAACTCCTCTGGCATTTCCTTGGCTTTTATAATGGAGCCCATGCTGAAGAAAATAAAGCCCTCATCTCCTGACCCATCCAAAAATGTTTGGATATCCTTTGGAAGAGACTTTGCAGGTTTAGTATGCATTCCACCCACTTCAATTACATCCGGAAGCAAAGGTCTCGGATGAGTCAGGGTCCAATGGGAATTACTGAACACTAAGCTGGCATTTCTTTGTATACTATGCATATCTGGCAAATTTTCCCCATTTGGGAGTAGTTCTCGGTACAATTTTTCGGATGGACTGACAAACCCATAATCAGCTCCGAAATACATGAAGAGTCCAAATATTGTGTTCTGAACTCGTTGAAAGAAATTTTTCTCATGGGGAAGATGAGACATGGGATCTGTTACAAAACTTGCTGGGAATCTATTTCCGACGTCATTGGTTAAAAGTGGCGGAGCAGGATAACAAGTCACCATAATGCTGGGTGCTTTCCAAATTGGAATGGCCCCTGTTACGCAATTGCTCATCAAAATATTAGAGAACACTAGATCAAACTTTTCCTTGGCAACTAAATCCTGGAATGTTGACGATTTCAGTACATTGCCACATTTGGTCAGCAAGGAATTTGTGGGGTTATTAAGAATCATGTGTATCATTCCAGCTTTGCGCATTTCAAATGCACTTGGTAGTTCCCCAAATATTTCGTCAACGGTCATTATCTGCACCTGTTTCACAGTTACAGGCATGTCTGGAGACTTGACGGGCGAAAGGGACACAATCTCATGACCCCTTTCCCCCAAATTACGTATCAACGGTCTCGAATAGCTGATGATGGCTTTTACTGGCGATTGGGAGGAGAAACAGTATTCTGTCTGCTGCGACACTTGTGAAGATCACATTTAAAAAATAAAGGACGGAAAATAAAATTATTTTTGAGGGCGATAATCTTGATAACTTCATTTTTTTTAATTTGTAAAAAATGAAAGCAAAAGGATGTTGTGGTTTGGAACTTTAAATTAAAGTATTCAATGACTAGGAAATTTAATACTACATGCATGTCACTGAACTGAACTGAACAGCATTATATTCTACTGTAAGGCTAAACCAGATAATCCAGCCTCTAGAGCTATAAAAGTTAAGCTTCCGAATTCGGAATTTCCATCATAAAATTACTAGGGTGGGTGTAATAATAAATTTTACAAGATTTGTTTTTGTGCTCGTTGTGATATGGGGTGACCTTGAGAGCAGAATTAAATACAAAAAGTTTGGCCATATTAGTGTCCAGGTCCAAAGAATGCATGGAACTTGGCCATGATGTCCATACTCCATTTCATACTATACTATACTGTCCATAGACATAGACATTTGTGCGGCATTAATAGTAGTAGATGCCCGTGTGCCGTACATTTTTATGAGCGTTTTGCTTTGTATTGAACATTGAAAGTACAGCTGATGTTTCTTTCTTACAACGTGTATGGCTGATACATGTGCTTCATCAAATGTGGTAATTTTTGCTTGACAATCGACTAGGTACACTGTATCATACAGTCTGTATGTAGCATAATTGTTTCCATTCTTGTTTTTAAATAGCTGCAATCTTTAGATTGACAAACATCTAATCAAATACATCACCGGTTAAAACGAAAAAAATGTGCGTTGACTCGTTGATTGTATTTATACCAATTATGTTACATTTGGTGGATACTGGATTGGAAGAACAATTGGAAACGTCATCTTCTCCGTCTATTCGTCTTACTTCAAGTTACAATCGAGTTACTATGTATGCCAAGAAGAGGAAAGGTTAAATGGGTACGTAACATAAATATAATTATAAAATTACCATAACCAAATAAATGACACGAGTTTAGTTTGTAACACCTTGTACTTGTTGGTTTATCCCGATCATCTCGGCGATAACCCAGTAGGTCGTCTTGCATTGAATGGAGCAATAATCAAGTAACAAAGAAATCTATGTCCTATGTCTGACACAGTGTACTGAAATACATATCGTTAAAGTACGGTTTGGAAAGCCGTATCAACGCAACATACTTAATGAACGCATTTACTGTAATTTGCAGCGTAACGCGAATTCATCAATCAATCTAGGACCTATCTACTATCTACTAGGACCGTATGTACTTTTTTATACAAGGAATGAGCATAATTATTAAGGATCGTATAACGATCTTTTATAAGAATGGAGATCAAATCTGTTGGCCGTATGTGTGTATGTCCTCGCTCTAAAGGCCACAGTTTTTATCGGATTTGGACCAAACTTTGTACATAAGTTCTTCACATAGAGGAATAGATCTGTATAGATTTTCAGCGCTATAAGTTCATGGTGCTGCCGCCAGGGGCACTAAAATCATAGAAAAGCTGTAAACAGTCAATGATTTGCACCAAATTATGTACAAAGTTTGTACTACAAACATACTAGAGAACTAGTGTTTTAACCCAGTAGCATTACGATCCTTATTTTAATCGTTTAATAGGGTTTATTATACTATTTTAGGTATACAACAATGTCGAATGGTATTGGTGATCATAGGCAGAATAGAATAACATTTAGGTATTATTACTTTGTTAAAATTGTTATGAAAACATCTTGTGCAAATTTTCGTTACCAAACTTGACTACCTTTATTTATCTACATTGTTGGATGGACATAAAACATTTTGAGTTATCAACATGTAATCTCAATCGCCCTCTGAACAAAAGTTTTTAATGCTTGAATTACATCGCCTCATTTATTATGAATGCCTGTGTTTTAGTTAATAGGTGTAATACATCCATCCATCTCCATATCTCACAAGACTTTACAACTCATTAATATATTTAATTGTGATATTTTTGTTTGTTGATCAATATAGCAATAGCAACATTAGCAACCCAAATTACACTGTGCTGCTGCCATGGCAGACTGCACTTTGACTCTGAAGTACGCTACTTTTAAGCTTAAACAACAACTCAAAAGGCTCAAATGCTACATTATCAATCAGCCAATACCAAAGTTGTAGCACATCATCAGATCTTCCTGCTTACAGTATTGTAATTACTAGTTTGTCTAAATAGTCTTTTCAACCTCAACTCTTCAAGGTTTTTGATTCTCAAGTAAAAATTCTTATTCTTGTATTGATTTGAAAAATTGAAATAAAAAATTGTGATTAAATATTTGTTACAGTAAAATGGCAAGTGGAAGAAGAGTCTCGCTGGAGACCTTAACTTCCATCACGAGCAATATTCCAGCATTTGTGGCATTCCTTTCTATGTCTATGCAACTTACAGACTATTTCAATTCTTACCCGTTTTCAACTTTTAAGGGATTAAGCAACCAGTATGAAACCGAAACGTTTGATTTTGTTGTGATTGGCGGTGGGTCTACTGGCTCTGCAGTCGCCTCTAGGCTTTCCGAAGATCCTGCCGTGTCAGTCCTTCTTCTTGAAATAGGTAAACGTTGGAGTTTTGGAGTTAAAATTGTATACGTGTAATTTAGGCAGCGTTTTATATTACGTAATTTTTTATAGGGGGCAATCCGAATCCAGTGACTCTTATCCCAGCTGCGACGTCATATATGGCTCAGTCTACAATACAGTTTGACTATGCAACTGTTCCCCAGAAGAATAGTGCTTTTGGATCTCAAAATAAATCAGTGTTGTGGCCGAGGGGTCGTAATATTGGAGGTTCAAGGTGATTTAGAATTAATAGTGGGGAAACTTACCTCGACATATTTCTGTGTATAAATATATCATCATGTCATATTCGACCTCAGCATGTCCGATTACATACAGGTCCTTATATACATACCACCATGTATATATAGCTTATTTGTCCCCTTACCCCCCGGGGATTACCCAATGACCTGATCTTCGAACTCGTCTGAGCTACTGACCTTAGGTATCCATTACCGAAAACAGAATGCCTTAGTTTTTGTTTACGGCCGGATAAATAGGTGTACAAATTGTTTCCAGATAAGTTAGCTAAACCAGTTTCAAAACTTTTTACAAATTTTTTTTAGCAATATCAACTTTATGACCTACAACAGAGGTCATCCTTATGACTTTGATCGCTGGTCGGAAATCACTGGAGATTCCCGCTGGGCATTTAAGAATGTTTTACGATATTTTTTGAAACAAGAAGATTACCATGGGTACTGGGATGATGGACAAGGAAACGGAGGATATCATAATAAAGGTGGACCGTTAAGAATTGAACCGCTCCGATACACAAGGGGTGTGAAATACATACTTCAAGCTGCTAAGGAACGGGGTTATCCTATTCGGGATCCCAATGCAATTCAAACGCCAGGTTTTTCACCAGTAGACTTTACTCAAGAAAAAGGAAGAAGATTCAGTACTTATAGGGCTTACATACAGCCAGCAGAGCATAGAGCAAACTTTAAAATTTATAAATACTCACAAGCCGTTAAAATACACTTTGATTCAAGTGGTGCTTATCCACGAGCTGTTGGGGTGACATACTGGAGGCATGGGTTGATAAGATATGTTGCCGCTTCAAAGGAAATAATTTTAAGCTGCGGAGCCATAGCGTCACCGCAGCTTTTAATGCTGTCAGGTATTTATTAGTTTTATTTATCCATCCATTTTACCTTACCTTTTACTGCCTTAAACTAAATGATCCTTATCCTAGGTATTGGCCCACGAAAACATCTTTCTCAACTTGGTATAGCAACACTTGTGGATTTACCTGTTGGGAAGAACCTGCAAGACCATGTCGTCACGTATGTGGGGCCCTTCTTGTTAAATAAAAAAGCTAGCCACATTCCTGAAAGAGATCTAACCACGAATTCATACGTCGACTATTTGAGAAATGGTTTAGGTCCATTGTCACTCCCCATGGGGATCACAACATTTGGCTTGGCAAGTACCCAATATTCACCGGATCGTGCATGGTCGGATATCCTGTGGAGTATATCTGTGCTTGGAGTTCATAGCGGCATGGGAGCCGTATTAGATGCTGGATATAATACTAAAGATAATCTGTTCCAGCGATTCCTTTCGAATTATGTAGGCCGCGACGCCCATTTCATGACTCAAGTGTTGGGCTTGCCTAGGAGCGTTGGCTATTTGATGGTTAAAGGACACAAATCCAGATTCCTATCCTGTAATCAATCCAAAGTATTACTCGGATCCCGATGGCATTGACATGAAGGCCATGTTGGATGGTATAGACGAATTTGTCAAGTTATACGAGAATAGTACCGCCTTGGGAAATAAATTGGGAGCGACACTGCTGCCTGAAAACCTGCCTGGGTGTGAAAACTACGTGCACAGGAGCCGAGCTTACTGTGGAATGTGTGGCGAGAACGGCTACCGGGACGTTATATCATCCTGCAGGCACCTGTGCAATGGGTAAACCAGGTGCTCCGGGAACTGTTGTAGACTCAAGCTTGAAAGTGTTAGGGGTAGTTGGTCTCCGGGTTGCAGATTGCTCGATAATGCCAAAAGTAACAAAGTAAGAGTGAATAGGAATATTCTAATATGGATAATACATTTTCATAAGGATATTTAATTAACTAACATTTTGTTATAATTTTAGTGCGAATACTAACGCTCCAGCCATCATGATTGGAGAAATGTGTGCTGACATGATCAAGAAAGATTGGGGACTACTTTTAAAATAGCCAAAATCTCAACACATTTTTTCTGTAATTGATCTCATGAAACTCATCTCAGGCAGAAGATGTTTCCTCCCTTTACCACCATTTTATATTACCATAGCCATGTGAACAGTTAGTAACTAAATTCAAAATTGAAAAAAAAAATCTTTATTTTTCTTGTATTTTTTTTTAAAAGAGACAAGGCCCCAATTTTAGTAGCCAAAATATTTTGTATAAAGAGAAGCGATTTATTTAGCCCGATTAAAAAAGAAAAGAATTGCACATGCACCGTCGTTGATCTTTGTTGTAATATGAGTAAAGGTAAAAATATGAAATCAGACTCATCTAAAAATATAAAGTCAGACTCGAGCAAGAACAAGGTGAAAAAAATTATTTCACGTCCAGATTCCAATAACAATGCGAATAATAAGTCGAAAATTAAGCTGGAAGTACCACCTCCTCCTCCAAAGCAAAGCTTGTTCGAAAGTGAAGGCACCCCTAAGCGTTCCAGTAGTTCAAAAATTAAATTTTCCCCTTCTCTTGCTGCAGCCATGCTAAGCTTACCATGGCCCCCTCCAGATAATCCAAATTTGGCAGCGGCACGGTTAAGAGATCAAAAGAAAATGTCAGGAAATGTTGAGGAAAGTTCCAAGGATAGCAATGGAAATGCTGCAGGAATTGATAAGAAAGAAACTGAGAAAATGAATGAAATGAAGCTGACTTTAGGAACTATGAAGCCCAAGGCATCAGCTTTTAGAAAGCTTTACAAGAAAAAGGTAACTTTATTATTATTTAATTTATAAAATTACAAATGTAATTTAACAAAAGGAAATAAAATTATTGCTGGTTTTGCACATTTATTCAAGAGTTGCTGTTGTTGCTCTTCCGTCAAAAAAGAAGAGCGCCAAGTGATTATCAACGGAGATCCTCGTCGTAAACTCGGAGACCCTTACATGCCAGTGACCGTTCCTCCATTTGGTCATGTTCACACCGCCTGGCCAGGATTTGACCATGCCCCCTTGGCAAATTGGAAAAAGAAGTACTTGGTAGCAAAGCCTTATCCTTATCATCAACGAAAGTGGGAAAGAACTCTACCAATGACGAGGGACACTAACGATGACTTTGCAAGTAATGCGTTATTCAGCAGGCCGTCTGAGCTGGATATTCTGGACACAACTTGGAGGAATAGAACAGGCAGATCGTTGGCTTCTACTCTAGGTAGAGCATCGTCCGTGAGGAGAAAACAAGATGGTTTGTCAGACGACGAGAATAAGAGCTGTTCCTGCTCAACAAACGTTATTTTGCATGAACGTATGGGAAGTGTGGGTGGATGCTGCCGAAAATAACTAAAGAAACTCTTATCAAGTCTATTTAATGTGATGTGTGCCTTTCTGGCATTTCTTAAAATCAGATGAATGCTCAAGAATATATTTCAAAATCTTTTGTGCAATATTTTATAATAAAATATATAAATGTAAAATGTGCAAGTTGGATTGATACGCGCTCTTGTTTTTAAATTACTTAATCTTCTCACATGTCGGCGTAATATTCTTGTAGCAGGTTTTTAGTGTTGGTATAATTATGTATAATAAATTTATTGCATTAGTCAAGTTCATCATTTGCACACCATGCATTTTCCACCGTTCAGTTAGCTGGGAATAATAGCTCACTTACGTCCTTTTAAATATAGTTTTACTTCAGGACAATAATAGCAATTATTATCTATTAGAGACAAAGAAATTCAATGAACGTAAAAATATTATAATACGATAAAATACACTTGCACGCAAGATTTAGTTATACACAATGTGTGATGATGGTGATAGTGATGAATCTTCACTGATGATGATGGGCCAAGTTTGAATTTTTTAGTTTCAGTTACATACAAATTGTCAAAAGTGATCATACAAAAGATCATTCATTCATACGAAAAACATTTTCCTATGATAATAAATAATAATGAATAGTATTACATTTAAATTTCATTTCACTCATGAGAAGAAATTATACAATGTACAAGTGTAAGAAATTTCAATAACTAACGGGCATGTTCAGAGATAAGCAAACAAATGGTTAAAGCAAGTTATATGTACACATCCATGCATTATCTACACAATGCTAATGCTATCACCTACACGGTGTGTAGGTATTCTGCCTTGCTTTGAAGTATAGGTAGCACAATACCCCGGCTCAAGAACGCGGTACGCTCGTAAGCACAACTTTATCCTCACAATCAGAATAAAACACGACAAACTACTTGATTTGATAATTTTTAAACATTTAAAACATTTTTTTGGGAAACAAAAATGCAGAAAATACATGAAAACTACTTGTAGCATGTAACAAATTAAAAATATTATCCCAAAGTTAAACATGGTACTATATTAATGCTTGTTAAAATAAAAGTCATGAAAGAGTTCATGCTGTTGCTCATATGGGTGTTTTTACATTTCGTAATTTACCTTCGAGATCATACTTCAAAGGATCATTTCTTTAGTATGTATGTTCTCACCCTTAGCCAATTTGGCGAAGGAACAATCCTCGATGACGAGGCATAGTGTCGTCTCCTGAGCGTGAGGCGTACTTATATCGTACGTAAGTACGCTGTAGGTGCACGATGACCGTTCTACCCAATCATTTGGTTGGGTAGAGGGGGACGACACAGTCTGAGGGGTTACCTTAACAAACAAAAGAAATTTTTTACTCATCCGGCTATGCAATTA
>JAHZNC010002741.1:0-16698 GCA_027744095.1 Zhuqinia jingwanae | reverse complement strand
CTCTCTCTTCCCATCCTCCTCTTCAAAGTATTATTATTATTATTATCCTATTCCACTGCAACGCTTCTGCCGAAGCACTTCTTTTTTTTGCTCCCAATCACCAATTCAGGCAGGACACCAACCGTCGGCGAATTTCCTTCCTTTTGGCTGTCTCTATGTATATATGATCATCACAGCGACACTCTATTATATTCCATCGCTAGTTTGCATTCCACGTCCCAACAATCATCATTCCCCATAATCCTATTCATTTTCCAAGGTTTTTAGTACTGCTTCATAAAAAAAATCTTACATTTCTTTACTATGCCAAGTGTAAAAAGAAAGTTAAAAATTATACGTGTACCCATAGTCCAAATCTGAAATGTAAAGATCATGCTTTTATACCTTTATAACTACCTACATACATATATCCCTATTACAAAAGAATAGGGAAAAAAACGTAAAAACTCTCAATATTTTCTTGTGTAACTTTTTCTTTAAAATCTTATTCCAAACTTTTACATATGTATATACCTACATGTATTTATGATGTGCATTTATGGCTGTGTATGTAACTCCTCCATATGTCGTGTTAACATTGAAAAGCATATTTTGAGGAGGCAATAAATGTACGACAACGATTAGGGTGAAAAACACTCTATCTGCTGGCAGTGCAAATAGCAATATTGGCTTGTCAAAACTATGACCATCCATACCCATATCACATAATTATTATTATGATTATTACTCCTACAATAATAATAATATAGTAGTCAATATTATATAATGGATGTTATATCAAGTTTGAAGTTGCGTGTGCTTCGTCTTTTTTCCTCCATAATATATATTTATTTTACCTCGTGATTTTTTGTTCACAGACATGTTTTTTTTTGGTCATGCAGTGTGTCGTAGCCTTGCCTAGGATTGTTCCTTGTTCTCCCATAAATATAGATTGGATTGAGTAAGGCTTATTGGATTTCCTCCTCTTTTTCACAAGTGCCATTATTAGGCATTACCATTAGAAAAATGGTCGATTCGCTTGGATGACTGAGCTGCTGTGGCTTGTCTATATACAAAATATATAGAAAAAAGTGCGTGTTTGACTACGAATATAGTGTAGTAAATAGGTATAGGTATATTATGTCGACGCTGTACTCGATGACACTCACTTCAGTCAAGTTTTTCAAGGAAAAAAGTGAAAGTGCGCACTGATATACGATGATACCACTACACCCATAATATGTTGGACTATATTAAGGTCTCTCTATAGTATACTCTCTACTTGCACAAAAAATATATGGCTTATGTATAACAAACTGCTTGTGTGTGTGGGACTAGGAAACACAAGACGATCATCAAGATGACATTCTCTGTATTTTCTTCCCATAAAAAAGTCTAGTGACTCTGATTATAGGTACATACACTTAAGCGTA
Source organism: Zhuqinia jingwanae (assembly GCA_027744095.1). Classification (NCBI taxonomy): domain Eukaryota; kingdom Metazoa; phylum Arthropoda; class Collembola; order Entomobryomorpha; family Paronellidae; genus Zhuqinia; species Zhuqinia jingwanae. The sequence goes on along the minus strand of JAHZNC010002741.1, from coordinate 15,286 downwards.
ATAGGAACGCCTGTGTTTCTTTTACATCCCTAAAGGCTTGTAATAATAATACTCTAGAAAAATTTGAGACATCCTCTCTATCATCTATCCTTCTTGTGACGAAAAGCAGCACGCGAACACGGGAACAATTTTTTGTTACAACTGCAAATCATCATTTTGGAAAGTATTAGATTTCCTTTGATTTTTTACTTTGCTTACTTGCTACATATATGTATAGTCAGTCAATCCGCAATTCACCGTCGCATCATCATCATCATCCCCAATTCACAAAAGAGAATTTTGTAGAAAAAAAAACGCACTTCTTTTTATCAAACATACACGCACACATACTATAGCTCAGTGTGGGGAAGAAGGCTTCTTGTCAGAGTATTAGTACGATTGGATATTATTGCATTGCCAAATTACAGACACACACATAGTTACATTTTTCTCATTCAATTCAAAAAGGAAAGAACATACTAATACGGGACGGGACTTGGGGGAAATGCAGTGAAGGAGAAATGAGAGTGAAAGGGAAATGAAAAAAATGAGATGAGACTCAACCTCAAAGAAAATTGTGTAAAAGCTTATCAAACTACTACACATATTATAGCAATTCATCCGGGCAGAGTCCAGTCCTAAAAAAAAACCTTAAACCAAAAAAAACACACAGAATTTATTTTCTTCTCTGAGACTGCTAGCATGATACACTACTACAAAGTATTTTCAAAGTCAATGTTTGGAACCAATGGAAAACATATGTATAAAGCATACTCAACTCAAACCCACACACACACACATTACCATTTGCTTTCTTCATCTTGTCCATATGTCAGTCTAAACCGTCTTGTCCTCTTCTTGCAAGTTGTCACTCTGTTCTATAGTGTGTTTTGTGTGTATTTTTCCTTTCACTCGCTCTCCCACACACATACAAAATAAACTATTTGGATTCTTACATTGTAAATGCATTGAACTTCCCCATCTTATTCATTTTTTTTTCTGGGAGAAAAGAATGAAAGATTACAAGTAGTTTTGTTTATTATTGTTGCTACTTGGTGGAATAAACGCACCAATGCGTGGAGAGGTAAAAATGGAAAGCCAATTTTTCTTCTAAACATTTGGGTATTTGTGTGGGGGCAGGCTATTCATAGTGAATATGATGCCAATGATCATGATACATGCATAATGTGTAGTTGGAGTTGACTGTTGAGTGAGAAAACCAAAAAAAAAATAAGAAAGAAATTTTCATCATCTTATTGCATTTTCTTTGCTTCGAGTCGTTTCCCATGCAAAGCCACTATGGTATATATATTTTTTCTTTATTGGATTGCTTTAGTTTGAGTTGTGAATCATTGGAAACTTTTCTGCTGACTTTTTTTTTCTTCATAATATTATTATTGGGATTGATGGTGGCAGTGGTGGTGGTGGTGGTGGGACTAGACGCAGAGCAGCGTAACGTTAAGTAAAGTGGATATAGTATACCCTCCTCTCTCCTGTTGAAAAAGCTGAGGGAAAGCTATCACACACATCTTACATTTTCTCTCTACGTTATTTTTTTTCTTTTTAGCTTCAAGGTTTTATTTTTTGAGACTTGAACCATCTTTCTTTCTTTTTTTGCTCTTTATCATCATGTGTGATGGTGATGTGTGTCTTATAGTCTTGGTCAAGAGTAAATATTTTCCCTGTCTGCTACATCACCACCACCACCGCCACACCATACCAAGTAGAGAGAAATAAAAAAAGAAGAAAAAGAAGTGAATGAAAGATGTACATATATATTTGTGATCTGCTCCTCTACTGCTGCTTGTTTTTTTCTTTCGGGAAACCAGGATATTGGATTCGATATGCTTCTGGTTTGCTTTGAAGAAGGGAGGATATAAGGAGTAAAGTGCAAAAGGAAAAGCGAAGAAGAAAAAAATAAATTAATGACCCTGTCACATGTCATGTCTTTAGAGAGCAGTGCAAAAGTAAATACAGCAGTTATACACCATCTTATTGCACTTATAACACCAGCATAAAAAGTTTCCAGAAAAGCTTTGCTACTTCAATCTCATATCCATCTTTTCACTCTCTCTTTCTCTGTCATCTGTGTGTGTGTGTGTGTGTGTGTTTATGTGAGTTTCATCGTAAAATCCTTCTCAGTATTTTTTTCCTAAAAACTAAAAATCTAACATTTATTTTCGTAAACCCATAACCACACACACGTTAAATGTAGATGCACGCATGGTTTTAGGGTAATACGCAGCGTAATAAAAAATGGAGAGAAATCGTTAAGGAATGACTGATGAAACCAAAGGTCAACAAAATGGGGAGAAAAAAAACTCAACTTTTATTTTATACTTAAACGTTATGAAAATCTATGGTTATGTGAATGTCCGCCTCTTCTTTTTCTTTTCTTGACTTTTTTTTACTTTGTACATGTTCCATTATGGCTCATGGTAGTACTAAATGTATGAATGGGATGTATAATGGTAAAGATGATGACGATGATTGCTTGTTGTTTTGGTGTGTATGTGTTTGTGTGTGTGATATACATATATAAGCCCCGTCAAGATTACCGTGTGCGTGGGGGAAAGAAGGAAAAAATATTATTATGAGAAAAAGAAGAAGAGAGGGAGACGGAGGAAGGAGTGGAAAGTGAGTCTATGTTGCAGACATCTACTCTTGGTTGGCCTTCAAAAAAAAGAGAAGGATTTACTTTTAAACAAGTAAAGCATCCGCAGCCCCACACTAATGCATTGACACTACGCACACACGCATTTTATGTACTTTTTAGTTGGTTTTGCTGAAGGTGACAACCAAGCATAAATACTCATGTTACTCGAGTGTACGTATAGTCCGGCGGCGGCCGGCAATAGACTAGCCACTTTTATCATCTAGAATTCAGAACAAACTTCCTTCTCCGAAAAAGGAAGGGTAGAGGAGGAAGAAGTAGGGAAAAGTCGAGTATATATTATAAAATTTTCCTTGTATACAATTATTATAGTAGTGGGGAGTGTGGAAGTACGTTGGTATGTGTATGTATTGCTATCACTGTCCGCTGGTTTGTAATTCGAGTAATATGGTATAGAGGTAGCCCTCTTCATAAAAAATTATAACAACCTTTCTCTCCACTTCCGCGTTTCCAGGAAGAAGAAAAATGCATCATGGGACATGCATTCCACTTGAAATAAAATATATGGAGTCTGCTTGTCTAGCAAGACTGTAAGGTTTGCGTATATTTGGAAGCCAACGAACCCTTTAGTGTTTTTGCTTTATGTGTGAGAATGTGAATAGCATGCAAAGCAGTAGAATGTATGAATTCTTTAAGACTCTGGGTTGTCGCGTGTGTGGGGACTGAAGGAACATGAGGAAAGGACCAAGATAAAAAAATAAGGTGCCTTAATAATGCGAGTTTTCGGTTTACGAAAACGCATCTGTTTTGTGATAGCAGAAAATTTTACGTGTATCGTTTTGGCTTGTGTATCTATCTTTGGTATAATAGCTACTGTAAATATACTTTCTCTCTGACATTTATTTTAAGATAGTCACATTCATATTTTAAGGATAATTCGTAAGGAAGCAGATTTTCCTTGGAAGGAAAAGCGAAATACAAAGCTTGGGGGGATCTCATGATGATGATGATGATGCTTTATGCAACTAGAAGCCATACACGAAATTTGCTGTTGTCACTGTCATGATTATTGTCATGCATCTTTTACGAATGTGTGGTGGTGGTTGGTGGTGGGATAATAATAACGTGGTGGTTTTTGGTCCATACACACACACGCCCAAGCATGAGATTCTGTTTTCCCCTCATTGTCTGGTCATCATTATCATCGGATTGTCTTCATATTTCTTGGTTAGGTAAGAAGAAAATGGTAGCTTCACATGCATATACGTTTAAATGCAATAATAATGTATGTATGACAAACGCATACTACGCACACTGCAGTGGAGACAGACGAGCTGAATTAAAGATGTTTTTATTTTTAAAATTAGATACCTACGCAGTCAAGTCACTACTTTTGTCTCCCCATCTGCTGTTGGGTGGCTTTTTCATTTTTTTTCTTAGTCAGATCATGATTTCATACAACAGTAGCAGCAGAAGCTATATACTTGAGTCTATTCAAAATTCCATCCATGGTGCAGTTTTGTTGGGGATTCCGGTGGATTTTCTCTGTTTAGCATAGTACGGCAAACTCCGTCTTCTTGTGGTACAACCTATAAAAGCTTCACATGGGGATTTACTTTGGAGATAGGTACACATATCTTCTTGTTTTAGAGAAAAAAAAGACGTTGAGTACAATTCAAAGATCTTATGGTAGAGTTACTCAAATGATTGCAGTTCACGGACACTATTATACCACTGTCATTGCGTGCGGCGGACTCGAGGAAGGTGGAGTAGGAGGAAGCGAATGTAACGATGATGCTGTACACATAAATAAGTAGCAGTTCATGGACATGAGAAAAATAAACATCATCTCATCATCCTGATCATCATCGTCGTCAACATCAAATAATCATCTTCATGTGAGCGTGTGCCTCTCCATCGTAAAAAAGTGTGTGTGTGTTTATATATATCAAGTTGAATAGGGATACATTTATGCAGTCAAGCAGACGAGACGTTAGGCATTAGTGTCACTTTTTTGTGCAATATGAATAAAATATAAGATAAAATGTTAAGAAAAGCGGATACAATACAAGATAGGCAAAAAGGAATACACACACTGGACTCAAGCAATGCAATGTTGTACTAAAGAATGAAAAGGAAAGCAAGAAAAAAAAAGTGAGATTTCCCTTTTTTTGAAGGTTTGAATACACTTGCCTGGGTTTTTTTTTCATGATTTCTAGTTGAGATTATAAAAAAAAGATGAACAAATCCAGAGAATAAAAAAAGGGAAAGGTGTATGCGGAATGTTATTGCGCTACTACCTATTTTGCATTTGCGGTTCTAAAAGCACTAAAAGTAGGGAAATATAGGCTGACCAGAGATTTGAGCAAAAAATAAGATGGTGGGTGGGTATATATGTGATATTATAGGCTCATCGTTTACATCTATAAATAAAACACACGTGCTCATGTAATTGTATCATGTCTCTGGCTGCAGATTTCGGTTGAGAAAATTAAATTTCTTGTTTGAAAAGGAAACCTTGAATAAAAGCCCACAGTAATTTGCTCGTCTGTCTGGACTGGTCTCGTTTATGGAAGCATTCACGCATGCAAAATGAAATGAGAAACAACTCATGTGCAAGGACATGCGAAGGAAAATTAAATAAATTGAATTTCAGCAGTACATTTTTTTTGCATTCTACTGACTACGGCTGTAGTGGACAAAGGATTCTCTATACTTTATTGTACTGTACATTTTCTGTAATTGAATTTGCTAACTTTTATGAATGAAGATAGCACAACAATGAAAGTAAGCTCTGGTAATATAGGGGAAACATTGTAAAATGTCTATTCCTCATTTTCTTCCTCGTAATCAACTTCTCCCTCCATTTCTTCTTCCTCGTCCTCTTCTTGGCCATCATTCTGCTGCCCACTTACATGCGATTTGGCCTCGCTTACTTGTGATTTCGATGCTCCCTGAGTAGTAGTCTTTGATTTATTTTTTGACCAAGCTGACGATGCCCAGTGCTTATCGGCAGCTTGGTCATCATCCTCTCCTTCACCATCTTCTTCGACATCTCCTTCACCATATTCTTCACCTTCTTCTTTGTCATCTCTTTCATCATCTCTTTCATCATCATCATCACGTTCACCTTCTATGTCACCGCCGGCTTCCAATTTCATTCCCCGTTTTTCTGCCTTCTTCTTTTCGGCCATTTTCTTTTCATCCATTTTATTTTCGGCCATTTTCTTATCAGCCAATTTTCGGTCAGATGGTAGACCCAAAACTATTCGCTGCGTTTTAACGGCCTCTTCTCGTGCATCCACAAATTCATCCACAGTTTGTAGTTGTCTGTCGTATGTTCCAATGACTTCACCAGCCAATTCATAAAGTTCTTCAGCACTTCCTCCATTTTCTTCATAAACTCTTTCCACAAGATGGGACCTGAACGCTTGCCAATCTTGAGTCAAGCTCTGGTCTGATGGTACACCATATATGGTCATGAAATCATGCAAAGACTCGGTGGCCTCTGGTGGCTCATCACGCTCATAACCCTTATAAGTACCCTCTTTGCGCCCTTCCTCTGGTTTTTTCAAGTCTCCTTTCAAATTCTTCCTGTTGTGAGCTCTCAGGTTGGATTTGTGTTTCAAGTTGGACTTTAGGCTGGTGGAAGGTGATGTGGACATTTTGCTTAATGGTCGTGGCTTTCCAGATACGTCCAACTCTGAAGGTCTGTGGGAAGTCGGGCTAAATTTCCCTTCAGCTCTGTATATAGACTTTGCACTTTTCACACGTTTTCCAGGCGTACTACGTCTCTTTGAACTTTGCGCAGAGGATACGCCTGTTCCTCGTCCCACCTGTGATTGAGATGCGGAATCACGGCTGCGCGAAACATGTGAAGTTCTGGCTAAATGTGCCCGACTTTGTCGAGCAGAAGAACGACTGTAACGCACCTGCTGATACGGCAATGTTTCTAAATGCAATAAAATCAATTACGATGATACATAGGTAGATTGAACAAATTTGCAAAAATCTACTAGGAAAACAAACATAACACGTTTATTTCAATCAGTATAATTATACGTTGGTGAAAGATTTGGTGTTGCGGATAGCTTTTGAAAACCTTCCCGGTATCATCTTCGGTGTTGAACAAGTCCACTTGAACTATCGGAGGACCTTTTATCACAGCTCCTCCCCCCATATTCATATCAAAGGTAGCTAAACGATTGAGTACACGATTTACCCTAATAACAATAACAATGTTATACAAGATTACAATTAAAATGCACACGAGCACATAATTAATTCAGAAAAGATTTTGTTATAAAGTTCTACCTGAATACAGGATGTTCATAAAGATCGAGCATATCTTCTGCTGGTTCCATTAATCCCTCAATTGCCAGCTGTCTTGAGCGATTCTTCTCTGCCTTTTTTCGCAATCTACTTCTGGATCCCCAGGCTTCAGCCTCCTCTGCCTCCAGTCGTTCTATAAGAGTTGACAGATATTTTGGATCAGTTATTCTTATTCTATCCGATCCCATCAACCTTTCCAAGCGTACCACAACTCGACCTACATATAAATTTGTCCCCAAAATCAAAAGAATTTCCATAAAATAAAAATAAAAGCACTTGGCACAAAAGAATTGTATCCCTTTATATTCCACTTAAATTTGCATATCAAAACACATATACGCATTCAATACTTGTGTATATGCTTGTTTTAGTAGTACGTTTTTATTTTCAATAAAATAAATGGAAAAAGAATCTCTTTGTAAAGAACTCACCTGGTCCTTCCGCTCTTCAAGGTCACCCAAATGATACAATAAAAGACGAGAAGGTTTGAAGAAAAGAAGGGCAAAATGTTCAAAAGCACGATCCACGTCCGGAAGGCGAAAATAAATCCAAAAAAACAGAAAAAAAACTAAATTGCATTTACCTACTTGGATAACTCGATAAAAAAAAGGTTCTATTTCATAACCCTTTTCTTTTGTCAACTCTACTTTTCCCATTTAATATTTACCAAATTTTTTCTTTTCAACTGGTAAAAAACTAAACCAAACAAAAGTCGCAATTTGAGAATTTTTGGCGTTATGTGTGCACATAAAACCACTTTTAACTATACATTTTACCTGGCACTCTGAACTCAATAATATGCAAGGAAATACGGAAATTCAAGGCAACTTACGCGAATACCAGTGTTTTTTCATAGCTTTCAATTCCTGGAAGCTTTACCCGAACCTTATCACTTGTCTTTCTGTGCTTTTTCCGGGAAGTTTCCGTTTTTTCCGCCATTTTCTTTTTTTTTGCTCCTTTAAAGAAAACCTTCCAGTGACCTTTTTTCGTAAAGTAAGTAAAGATCTGTGTGAAAGATCTTTTATTATTACAGCCAATAAAAAAGGAGAATATGATCAAATAGCAATAATGATCAAAGTCCGTATCTCAATTTTTCAAATTAAAAAAAACCATTATCCAATACAAGTATTTGATGCTTTAATGTTTTACAAAAGTGATGCCCATTTGAGAAAAAAAACTTATTACAAGAAAACCTTGGCCTGTTTTTATCAACAATAATTCAAACTATTTCAACTACAAACATATCTAATCAAAAATATTGATCAATGCCCACATTTTTATTTAATGATAATTACTCTGGCATAATTGTATTTTTTTCACAGTCGCTATGCCATGCCTCATAATATGTCATAATGAGTCATCACTCTCTGAGATAATTATTGTTCCACAAAACATTCCATTATGCCACCCATTGAACTACACACTGAGCCCATTACAACATTCATTTTTTTTTTTTTTTTTTAAATAGAATACCTATTTGATGTGGAAATCCAACCCATTACTTTATATTATTCATTATTTCAGTATCAGAAATAGGAAATTCCATCTATACATTTACAGTGTTTCACATGTACATTCCTCTAGTTAGCTATTCATAAACTCATCAGTGTTTTTTGCACTTTTACAGTTTACTACGTTTATAAAAATCTACCGACAACTGTGAACCAGACTAGACACTATTTTTTTGCAGTCTACCTATTTTTGCAAATGTTCCTTTTGTCTCGCCATGTGCACCTTCAAGAACCTTTCATAATTCCAACAACAACTCTACTGCTACTACATACTGGAGTGATACTACTACTACTACTACTCTATCGTCAACTTTTAGCGTTAAAAAATTTAGATTTCACTGCAATATATACACAAGGTACACAATACATACATATATAATATATACACAAATTTCATTAACAATACACTTTTTTCCCTTTCCCTCATTTAGTAGTACCATAAAAACTTTTTCTGTGAAATATTCTGTGAAAGCAGTAGAAAGCAGTATTCCACTAAAAAATCCTGGGGAAAAAGTATATCAAACAATCCAATTTCACCACCAAATGGATTTGGATTGCATACATGCATAATATTATTCGAGCATGATAATATATTATAGCGTTTATGATTTTAAACCGGTTATTTTTTGTTCATTGTTATATGTCCTATTGCAAAAAAAACTGAACTTGTAAAATGAAGGTGAATGGGAAAAAGTATGCATAGACAATGGAAAGAATGCAGCGCACCGGGAAAGAAAAGAAGAGTGAACATACCGACGCACACATTCAGATATACACAAGTAACATATAATACATAATGCCAGTGTGTGAACTGGGCTACATGTAGGTGCATAATATATCACAAGTTCACAATATCAAGTTTACACATACATATTTTATTTTGTATAACTATTGTACTTCATCGGGTTTCCGTTTTCTACGTAAAATGATGAGCGTGCCTTTGAATTCCACGACGGTATGAGTAAAAGCCCAACAAGCACCACCACCATCATAGTACCAGCAGCACCTTCTCAAGCAGCAAAAGCAGCAAAGAAAAGTCTGCCTGCATGTCTACTTACTTATTGTGCAACCAAAAATAACACATAGCTCTACTGCTATGCTTCGTTGTTGTACGTAAGCTTTTCTCCAAGTTTCTTTCTACCTACTACACTGCTCACACAAGTGACTAGCAGAGTTGAGTGAGTGCTGGGATACATATTCTCCGGATATCAGCCTTTCCAGCCACAGTCCAACAGTGACTAAAGAGAGCAGAGCAGCGGGACGTTTTTTACTCTTGGCCAATGTGAAAAAGTGAAAGGCAAAACCTTAAATGTACACGCAAATACAATATAGGCATATGCATCTGAATCTGAAGTGCTGTACCGAATAAAAAAAAACTCAAGAATTTCTTGATTTTTGATCCATTAATTCCGTTTTCATTCTCATGCAAAGTTAAGTGCACTAGTTGTGTATTTTTTTTATTACAACATTCTCGCTCATTTCACTTTGTCTTTGACAATTTTGAAAGGAACATTTTTACTAGTGACTAGTATAAATTTGTTTTCTGTGGTTATTTTTTTTCACTACAACAAAAAAAAAAGCCATATTTATTGCGGATTTGCATTGTGTTATAATTTTTGAAGAAGGGAAATAAAAAGTGAAGTTAATGGACAGTAAACTATACACACAATGCACAGCATTCTACACAATAATATTTATGTATTGCAGAGTGACAAGGAAAAAAAGTGCATCAAACCCATTAATGTAATTTAATGTGGAAATGTGAAATAAAAAAAACCGGGGGTGAAATGCAATATGGTATAATTTTGGTTGAAAAAGTGGTTTAAACACAAGAAAAACAGAGAAAATATATAAAAAAGACAAAATTTATGAGACCATTTGAATCATCAAGTGTAACAATAAACGGATGCATTTATTTTCAACTAAAAATCATTACATTTTGTGTGAAAGCACATACATAAAAAAACGTTGTGTTTGTGTATGTGTGAAGAAAACAAAGTAGTACTTGAATATATTTTTTTTCTTGGGACTTTTCCGACTAAGACCATTTGTTAAAGTGAACCAATTTACAGTGTACGTTTAGTACACATTTGCATAAATACTAAAAAACTCGTGTGTATTCTAACTCTTGAAAAAAAGCATAAGAAAAAAAACAAGAATATAAGATTCAAGTCAAATGTGTAGTATTCCTATCTGGTTTACAGAAAAAAAAAAGAAAAACAAATCTTTCAAGATAACAAGAAAATTGTTTTAAAACTTTTTTTTCCTTCCGTATTTTTCCAAGTGTGTTTGTGTGTGTCTCTCTGTGTAAAGAGTAGTGGAAAATTATCTACAAACACAAAACTGTGTAGAAAAAAAAGTGGTGTAGATCAGTTGCCGTTTTTTTCATCTCCTTTCACAATAACAGGGTTAGACAGGGAACAGGTTCAAGTCTTGAATGTGATTGTGCAAATGTGAAAGCGAGCACAAAGACAAGCAAGCAAACAAAACTGTTGTTGTAGAGTTTGGGCTATATATATTTTTTGTGAGTATATACGCAGACAAGCAAAAGTGAAAGTAGGACTCATCTCATTCTCATCAGTTAATAAATTTTATACATGTTTATATATACATTCAAAAATTCTCTCTATTTTTGGACCTCCTCTTCAGTGTCTTGGTATGTTCATGTCTGTGTGTACATGCGTCCACACAAGTTAAAACTACTCAAACTAACTAAGTAAACTACTTACTTACTTTTCCTCTTTAAACAGCGCGAAGAAAATAAAAAGTCTTCAAAAAGCTGAAAATCGTTTTTTACGTACCACTTTAAAAAAAAATAAGTAGACATACATACTGCCACCACTACTACTAATACTACTACACTGGTTGGAGTTGGAGTATGTTAAGTTTGTCGACTCCACTACTACTACTACTACTTTCTTCCCATTTCGTATGCATCCCATTCTCTGCACATTTTTCAATTTGACTGTATATGCTCTCTGCTACTGCTGCTATTAACTATTCTGCACAAAACATACATACAAATACCTTCATAAGAAACTGCGTTCAGCCAACGAAAAAAAAACAAGCTGCTTTTATGTGTGGTGATGATGATGATGATGGTATAGAAGTAGTAGTGATATTATCATAGTTTCTAGAGTGAGCTCTTTTCTCGCTCTCTAAAGTAAAAGCAGTTCAATTCAGTTAAAAAAAACAAACAAGCTTCTTCATTACAAGGACTAAAGCTATATTGGAGTTTTAATGTGAACCGTAAAAAAGATTGGCGGGGAAAAATAGAAGTGCAATATCCTGTTCCAGAAGGAAACAGAGTAAGTAAAAAAAATCAACGCGTTTCTTTTGTGTCTTTGTATATATTGTATACCTATGCATGTGTGTGTGTGTGCTTGCTATAGATCGTAAAAATATCCGCTGTTTTACAGTATTTTTTTTCATACCCGATATAATAGGTACCAAAACCCTTTTTCCCAAACTAACAGGTTGCTTTTAAAAGAAAAAGAAAATAACAGAAAAAGCATGTTATTCCTGTAAAATATTTTGTTTAGTCTCTTTTTTTTCTTTGGGGATATTTGACAAAGCAAAACAGAAATATGCACATACACTCGTGTGAGTTCATTGTATCACTCGGTCATATAAGGAGAAAGAGAGACAGGATTTTTTTCTGTGCACTTTTCTACTACTCTTCTTTTTTTTCTTCTGTTTAACAAACTCTCTAAAAAAACTGTTGTAGGTTTCAATTTTGTACCTATTTACTGTACTATATATTTTCTCTCTCATCTTCTTCCGGGTGATCTTTTGCCCTAAATGTTTATCTAGTCTCGGTAGAGAGAAGAATTTATCTTATCCATCCTTTTGTTGTTATTAAGTGAAGTGAGAAAGGCCACTTCACTTGTTCCAGAAAGTGGATCAGATTCGACAAAAAAAAACAGCCAGGAAAAGAAAGGTTGAATAGGAAATGCCTATAATAATAGTATGGATGAGATTGTATGGGCAGATCAAAGTACAGTATATACATTTTTTTTACTTTGCTTTGATATTTTTTCTGATCTTTATACATTCTCACTTTAAGCATATGAGACAATAATAATGTGTTGGCAAACTACATCCCTAAAAACATAGAGGAACAAAAATCAACAACAAAACTATGTCAATGTGGAATACCATGAGCCGCATCACTACAATTTCACTAGAAACTGTGCCATACAAGAAGGTGCTTTTCACCCCAGTAAAAACTATCAAAAAACATAGCAGAAGGTGAACAAAAAAGTAAAAAGAAATGAAAAAAAGAAAGAAGAATTCAACAGAGTTCAGTTGTTTAGCTACTCACACGCGGTGGTTGGTATCTGCTGAACTTTTCACTTTCCTTTTCCATCAATTCATGGAAGAAGAAGAAGAAAAACTTGCCAGAATTGTTATAGTTTTTTTTCTTCCTTCAAACAACAAAGCACTGATAAAAAACAGCAAAGCTGTTGTTGTTGTTTTGTTGTTTGCTGTTAGGTTTGGTAAAAATTGAAAGGTGAGCCACACGACAACACATGCTACATAAAAAAAACTCAACAGACGGTGAGTAGAGCACGATATCGATATATCCCAAATTTTGGACGTGACTGCATCAATCGCCTTCTGGATCATCACACCAAAAACTTGGCTATTATAACGTTACATACAAATATACTTAGTACAACATACAATATAAGTACATATGTTCATAAGTACATCACTGACAAAAAATATATGTGCATGTAATACTTTTTTTTTCGTATTTTTTTTAACATGCACCATGTGACTCCATATACCAACTGAACATATATAGCACACCTTGCTTTTTTCTCATTTTCTTCCTGTGGATGGGTCACACAATAACCAACCAAAGACAACCTGAGGTTGTTTCCTTTTACCTTTGTTATTTTTCTTCTTCTTCTTCGTTTATTTCTTTTGAGTTTCCTTTTCTGGTGTAATAACCTGCTGCTGTTGCTCCTGCTGATGCTTGTGGAAAGCTAATTTTTTTTCTGGACAAGTGAAATAACCCAAAGAAATAAAAAGAAGGCGAAAATAATAGGGTTGTAATATGACAAAAGACTTATTTATTTACTGTAAACATTGTAGTTACAGGACGTAACACAAAAGAAATAATACGGCAAAAAAAACATCTAAAAGACACAAACAGTGCAGCTGAACGACCAAACCAAACCATTGATGGCGGTGCATGCAATATTGGTGGTCGTGCCTTTTGCTGTTTTGCTGGGCTGTCGGTGGTGCTGGTGTCAGTGACCAGTGACCATAAGAGACAAACTAGGTGAAAGTATTTTGGGATTACTTTTTCACTCCATTTGTGACTTGTTTTGTACGGAATGGGAAAGGGTATGAGAAAAAAATATATAATAACGGATGGCGAAAAAAAAAAGTTGGAGCAGGGCTGGTGGTTACTTGACTTTTCTGAGAAGAATAATAATACGTGCAAAAAATCTTTTTCCTTCTCTCTCTTGGGTTGAGTCTGCTGCAAGATGATCATGATGATCATATCATCATCAGTCGAAGTCAAAGAGCACACACAGAGAGAAAGTGCATCTATTATACGCGACTTCCTTATTTTCTCCTTTTTGGTTACTCCACAATTTAGGAAGGAATAAAAGAACAGACTATACCAAATGAACGTAAACCAACAAAAGTATATTTCCCCTACTTACTTAAATCCACAGAGAAGAGAAGTAAAATTCCATCAAAACTATTTTGGCAGACAAAAATAAAAGAAAGAATTTCAGCTTAGTTTTTACACAAGAAAATGTATAGGTATCCACATAAAAAAACTTTTTTTGTCTGTTTGATGATGACAGCAGTAGTATAGTGACCTACAAACAATCTGTGGAATTTGTTAACCCTTTCCTTTCTTATTTTTTATTGGAAACTTGCTTATCCAACGTAGATATAAAAAAAATCCGCCAAACTGCAATTCTTCTCCCTTTATCATTATTTGGAATGAAAAGAAGTAAAGAGGGAAATACAACACATCCATCCAAAATACCTATTTAAACATATATACCTATGTAAATGGGTAAATGCTGGTAGTAACTGAAAAAAGGTGGCTACTAGAGAAATGGAGGAAGAAAAATGAAAAGAAAGAAAATATAAAAAAACGGGAAGAAATGTTGGAACGCTAATAAAAGTAAACTGTTATTAACTTACTTCCCACATTTTTTATGTACTTCACGTAATATATAGGTAGATTGTCTAGAGGTATATATATAATGGTTATAAAAATGATGACAAAGAAACTCAAATATAGTATATCCACTTAAAATTTGTTCACTTCAGCGTGCTCACTACTGACTCACTTTTTTTTATCAAATGAATGGCTCTACGCAGCTTGTGAACTGTGAACTTGCACTGATTTTATGTTTCTCAAAGATGTGCGAATGAGTTGAAAAGAAGTGTGTGTATGTGGACGTGTGTGTGTGTGTGATTCTAACTGTACAAAAAATTCTTTTGGTGTGTGTGTGTGTGTAGTAGTTTTGAACTTTGGACCACCCTTTGAATTTCAACGACAGAGAGAGAGACAGAGGTGTGGGTAGCAAGGCATGTGTGTGTATGTATAGACAATAGGTTTACCTAACCAAAGAAAAAGAGGAGACAAACAAAAAACATTAAAAAAAGAAGTTTCTTGTTTGGAAGCAAGCAAAAAATACTTTCGTTGGGAGAAATAGACTTTTTCAAGATAGAACATGAGAGCGTAAAATTGAAAGCTGAGGAAAGTAATAATGAGGCATAAAGTAATGAAGAAAATAAAAAAAGAAGAAGTTATGTTGAAGGAATTATGAGAGACGAAGGGAAAGAGATAAAATGTGGAGTATAGAAT
>JAHZNC010002740.1:0-27422 GCA_027744095.1 Zhuqinia jingwanae | reverse complement strand
CTTTTTCGTTATATCATCTTTTAGTTTATAAAACCTTTCACACTTTCTGTGCTAGGTAGTCAGTCGGCAAGAAACTGCGTTCTACACGTTACATCCTTTTTTAATCATGTTTTTCTGCCATTTCTGCATGAACCGTAAGTCATAGTCATACAATACATTACAAGTAGAAAAACAGGTTCAGCATATTTTATACTACCATGCATTTTGTACTACGTGCACATCAAAATCAAATCAAAAGTTTCAGTCTTGGTTGCAAGTTGAGTGTGTGTGCATGGACACTTTTTACATGAGTGTGTTGTTGGTGTTTTCATGTAAAACAGAGTGGGCTGTAACAGCAGCAATAACATTGTTACTTTCTTGATTGTTGTAATTCAGGAACTATTCGAGGAGCCTGCTTTGGATGGAATCCCGATTAGTGTGAAAAATACGAGCATAAACGGATTCGGATTTAACAAAGGTACAACTAACACAGTTTCAGACGCTACAGCGGGTAGTGTGAAAGGTCTTGTGGTAGATGCACATGTTCCAGCTACAACACTCGTGTCAGTTTTGCCACAACAAACTCAGTCAGTGTTGGATTCCTCCCAACATCCCATGAAATTAATGCAGCTCACAGAAAATGTCAGAATGTAAGTGTTGTTATGTGTTGTTTTATTTTAGAGAAACAATATTTGGCAAATTAGAGGGATGACACAAAAATCAGTATTGTGATAAATTTCTTCATTAACGTGTAAAAATAAATTGGAAACAAATTCATTATTGTTAGGTCCCCAGACACCAACGACCGCACTGTGACAGTTCCAAGCGTTCTATCCTTTTCAACACATCAAGTGACTTCAGCCCCTATCCCTACTACTCCCACCGCAGCAGCCACAATGGGAATCAATTCAGTATCCCAAACTAATGGAGGGATTACAACTCCTTCCCCAATTCCAATGAAGAGGTCGCGTTTCAGTTTCCCCCATCCCGCTTCAAAGGGAACTGGGTTGAAACTTCGTAATCAAAATCATAATCAAAACTACATGCCAGCTAGAAGCGTTGGCAAAAGGCTACCGCCTGGAACAACCCCCACTCTTACTTCAAACTTGGCTCCCTTTACGAGAGATGGGAGATCACAGTTACAAATTGTATCACAGCCCGAAGAGCAACATAGGGCTAGATATCAAACTGAAGGTTCCAGGGGTGCCATCAAGGACAGAAAAGGAAATGGATTTCCAACTGTGAAGCTTGTAGGATATGACAAACCAGCAACATTGCAAATATTTATTGGAACGGACCAGGGGAAAGTGAGCCCGCATATGTTTTATCAAGCTTGCAAGGTGACGGGAAAGAGCTCAACCCCATGCATTGAGAAGAAAGTTGAAGGAACTATTTTGATAGAAATTGAATTTGAACCATCAAAAGAAATGGTTATAAGGTATAAATTAGTAACTTTGTCATGTTTAATAATGGAAATTTATCCATCATATAAATAGCATAACATAAAACATAACATTTGTCCTTTACAGTTGCGACTGTGTTGGGATCTTAAAGGAAAGGAACGTTGATGTCGAGCAGAGATTCCCATTTCATCATGCTTCACAATCGCGTAAAAAATCTACTAAGTGCAGTAAGTGTAAAAAAATTAGTATTAATAAGAAATTTAAATTATAAAGAAACCGGTGAAATATTTTAAATAAATTATTTTTATAAAGGATTAATATTTCGAACAACGGTTATGAACGGGGACGGCATAGAAGAAACTCTTCAGTCTGCGTCGCTCCCGATCCTTTGCAGTAAGTTAAATAATAATGCATCTACATGTATTTACTTTATAGCAAACCAATCTAAGGAGATATACATTTTTTTCTTCTTTTTGTCATTTCATTTGCAGCTCAGCCACCTGGAGTGCCAGAGATATGTAAACAGTCATTAACTGAATGTCCTGTAACGGGTGGATTAGAGTTGTTCATAATTGGAAAGAATTTCCTAAAAGATACCAGAGTTATATTCCAGCAGGAAGATGGAGATGGCCGTGTTCTATGGGAAGCCAGTTCAGAGCCGTTAAAAGATTATTTACAACAGGTGGGTTATCATAATTACTTTTTTGGACCACCTACACATGCGTAAAAAATCATTATATCATAACAAAATGGAAGGGAGCTCAGTGCTCAGTATATTTCATGCAGCCTACCATGAAAGAACACGAACATATTTCATATTTGCCACAAAATACACTTTTATTTACCCACATATTACATGTTGGTCTGATTTATTACTCGTAATATTATATAATACAAGTTCTGTTTTTTTTCATTAACTCTCCAGAACCACTTAATCTGCGTAGTTCCTCCCTTCAAGGAAGAAAAGACGATTGAACCGATGGAATGCAAGGTCTTGGTAGTCTCCGGTGGTAAACATAGTGAGCCACATAGGTTCATGTATTTACCTGAAATTCACCAATGGTAAGAGAAATTTTTTGCCAATTTTACCAAAAAGCTTGTTAGGATTTCTATTCTATCCAGAGGGAATGACCGTATATTTTCATACTTATTTTCATTCTGAAACCTGTTCAATTCTATTTCAATTTTTTTTTCTATTTGAGAGTAATACTATTATTGCGATTGAGTGATGATTGAGTACTCGTGCAAGCCATCATCATTACTCCTCTCTATTACTATTTTATGAGTAATTTCAACTGTTAGTTTNGTAATACTATTATTGCGATTGAGTGATGATTGAGTACTCGTGCAAGCCATCATCATTACTCCTCTCTATTACTATTTTATGAGTAATTTCAACTGTTAGTTTAACATCATGTCCTACTACTCTCAAAAAATTGTTGCATGACTGACAAAAAATATATTGTACTCTTGTTTTAATAAACCCAAACGTAGACTTGTATTAATAAATACTATGTTTATCCAACTTGATCCAAGAAAACTTTGACATTACTTTCTCTTAGAGTTGTAATTAATATGCCTGTAGCTATACCATATTTTCCAAATTAATGCAACAACAACAAGCTTCTACGACGGTCATTCCCTCAAGTTTTGTGCAAATGAGTGCGTGAACGCGAATTTTCTGTCAGTGTTGATGCCCTTTCGCCAATATCGCATATCCGTTTGAAATTGACATATTATTATTATTATTACATCGCAGTAGTAGCAGCAGCAATAAAACGCACTAAATATATCATTTATTTTTATTATACATTGGGCATTCGCCCATGAGCAGAAGGAACCGACTCAATATAGTTTTACATATGTATATCATCCGATATGTATGACAAAAAATCATTGTATGTATTTTGTAGTAAATATTCAATTTTATGACAGGCATAACGAAAAACATGATATCCGCCATGTTGTATAAATGTTTAAGGCTGTTGATTCTAGAATCAACTTGTTTGTACGCGTGATTCTGAAATTGATTTGAAGATTTTTTTTGTCTAGGATTGTACAGAAAAAAGTATGTACATTGTCATAAAAAAATACATGAAATTTTCATGTATCGTCATCTTATTCCATATACTGATCGGTCGTTCGGGTTGATCGCACTGGCAGAAAACTGAATGGTTTGATGGGTGAATAAATGGGGAATGAATGATTGTTGTCTTGCTTTCTTTTAAGGGCGATTGAAATGCAAAAAAAATTGAGTTCAAGACCAGTGTAAATTTTATATTATTATTGCTTTTTGATTTAAAAAAATGGTATACATTGTTGTGTATCTCTCTTTATTTAAGAAAAAATTTACAAAATGCTATTTTCTTTTTATCTCTTGTCAATTGTTAGATGCTCTTTTTGAAGCTTTCATTTGATGTTAGCTTTTTCATAAACATTGTACTTCTTCAATTTCGAGAGTTGTTCTTTTAAAAATTGTTAGTATAACTAAGTGTTTTGTGAGTCATTGTAACACTATAAGCAAATATTGTAGCTTTATATCTACCTTTTTATAAAAACCAATTTTAAAACTTTGTGTTGAATTTATATCTTGTGGAAACACTGGTCTTGGCTCCACTCTGGTCTTCCCTCATAAGTCTTACTTTTTTAAATTTTAATTTCAATTGTTGTATAAAATCAATTTAAATTCAGTTTAAAACTTTATTGTAATGCCTAATAATGTGGCATTACTCGGCTTGAAATGAGTGGAAACCAGGGTATATTAAGGTGAGTGTTGTCAGATCAGTTGCTGAACTGACCCGATGGTTTGCCTTTCTTTGCCCTTAGCATCGTAATGTGTTTCAATGGTGTTTCACTCGAAAGAGAGGTGTAGTACTCAGGTCAGCTCCACATCGACTCTGCCATGCAGGCTCTTGTGCCCCTTGGCGACCCCACTGGCTAAGCGCCCAGGTTTCACAACTCTTTCAAAACCAATACCTTTTTTGAACACATTCAATACATGACAGAACATCACACTTTACACTTGACAAGCACAACACTATCAACTACAATTAGCTTTTCCTCAAACTACTTTTTTTTAAATCTTACTTTATTCAATTTTTCAATCAATAATAAAATCTTTCCATAAAAATACTGATAACATATTTTCTTGTGTTTTCCAAGTTCATACCAATATAGCGTTTTTACATTTTACATTGTAATTTATTTAAGCACCACACACAAACATAGATACATTCAACATTGAGATTATTTATTCCAATTTTTTTAAATCAAACAATCAATTTGAGTAATTACAAAAAACAATTTTATATGAAACTATTAAACTGTAGAAATCGCAGGAAACACGCACTACACAAAACCGACGTTTGACTGATTTGATCCATTCATTCACCAGACTTAGTTTATATTAAGAGGGGTAGCTCCTTTGGTTATAGCAATTTACATGCATGTTTCGTTAGTTAAGCGTCTATTTTCAGGAACAATTTAGATTTTGTCGTGTGTAGTATTAGGTTTAGTCTAGCTTTAGTTATTTTTTATGCATTATTTAGTAGTAGAAATAATAAGTGACAATAAGAATAGAAGTTGAGTGTCAGACTTAATGTTGGTGCGTTAATTCGCCCAAAGTTGAAAGTAGGGTTTAAATTTAATTCAGTAATGTATAAGGTTATAATATTATTACTAGCATACCTAATTTTATAACTAGTCTAATTGAAGCAATTTTTCATGCAAACAAAATCGAGTGGCTCCTCCATTAATAAAGGGGGATCCATTCCATGTTTAGCATTTAAGGATGAGGACTTTGAGGACTAAATGAAATACTCAAAATGTAAAATATATTCACTCAAAGGGGGTTAGGTCCCATAACGAGGGATGCAGTGGGTTAATCATAAGAAACTCAACCATTAGATATAGATACATGCATATACTAATGTTGTATGTGTATCTTCTTCTTCTTCGGGTAGGCCAGGTTAGATGGACAAATGACATTTCGCCCCAGATGACACAAAATACACATTTTTTTTGCCAAAACAAACAAATTTGCAAGTACTTGTTCTTTTACAGGGTTGGTTCTTCAGATATGTCGATAAGCTTATTTTTGTTGGTTATGCAAGCACTTGCCAAAGTATTTTTTTTCAGTAATTGATAGTTATTTCGTTGACTCGCTTCACAAACTATCATTTTTACTTTGAAATATATCTGCCAAATTTAATTTATAAAATAAATTAATATTTATGCTTGATATTTGCGAATTAATGCATCTGGCACGTTAACACTTGCCGATGCTATGATTTTTTATTTAGTAAAAATATTTGGCGTTTGCGTTTGCTATCTTACTTATTTATTATTAAATCCGGGAAAGGCGGTGTGCTTGCATAATCGTTCACAGGGCTGCCGCAACCGTGGCCTTCTTCCAAAGCTTGTGTAAACGACCTTTACGTCGTTGTGCTTGCTTAAAGGGCGGAAAGTCTAATCGGTATTCTGATCTATAGTTCACCTTGGAGTTCCTCAGTCGCTTTCCTCCTGTGTACCAAATAGCCAAACTTCACTGCAAGCCCAACAACAGGCGCCATCGCTAATCCAGGCGGCCATGGTTCAGCAACTCTCAGGTACGTGATGTGAATTGAAATAAAACATCAATACAAAAGGAATAGGAAAATGGTATCGTAAATTACATTTTACTGAAAATTACACTGTTGTCTAAACATTATAGGGGGTCAGAGCCTTTTATCAGTGGATTTACCAACCGTCAACGTGAACACGCTATTGCCAACCCGGGAAAATGTACTCGTCAAATCAGTAATTGTATCTTCTCCGAGTGATAGTAAGAACTATAATAATTATAGTACTCAAATGCAACATATTATTAATGATTTTTATTTATTTAATAATGAATTTTTTTCTCCTAAAATTAGCATGCTCTTCAGTGTCCATCGGTTCTCCTGAAGGTAGTATTTGCAGTTCGGGAAGTCAACCAAGTCCATCAGCCACTGCAACTGTTGCAGCTTCAATAAATCCATTGTCTACAATGAACTTTTCCACAACACCAATGATCCAAACAGCAGTAACAAATGCGCAGAGTCCAACAGTGGTTGCCAGTTTTCAATCTGTTTTACAACAAGCAGTGCAGCAACAAGTGCAACAACAAGTTGAGATTAAGCCAGCAGTTGAGCTAATGCAAACTGCTACTCAATTAATGGAATCAATCAATAAAACACCAGTAACGAGCGCATTTACAACAATTGCAATGCAGACAGAGAAACCAGTTGTTTCAAACTCCATCCCGCTGGATTTGCAATTTCCAACTCAGGATATGCCAACCACGGAAGCCCCTACAATTACAACAGCAGCTAATCCTTTTCAGTCAAACGAGCAACAACTGACCTGCGTGACCATGCCGCAAATGATGAGTGGAATGACAATGAATGGCACAATGCCTACAGCCACATCTCCAGTCATTTCAACTGTCCCTGTGTCACTTCCACAACAGCAAAGTCCACCCACTACTGATAATGAAGTAGTTATCACTTCTGTAAATGCACCATCACAGGTTCCAGTGTCATCCTTAACCGTGGCGGACTGTTTAGGCCAGGCAATCATCAAGGTGGAGCCAACCCCTACGATGACCCTTACGATGACAAATAACGTCGTATCTGTTCCAGCCACTGTTGCGACTTCACTTCCAAATGGAGGCACGCCACAGGTTATGGGGCTACTAGGGGGAGGAGAGTTGCAGTTAAGTGGTTTGTCGCAAATGAGTGACAATGAGTTGATCAATTATATCAACCCAAACTGTTTTGAAGGCCCACTTCTATGATCTCATTTCACACCCTGTTTCACAAGGTAAACATATATGAAAAATAGCGGCATAATTATGCATTTTATTTTTGTACAATTAGTTTTTCTCCATTTTAGCATTCAAATACATAAAATATGTGGTAATTTACAGGTGAAGTCTTTGCCATCAGCTTAACTGTTCATTTTAAAGCCTGTGGCTACAAAAGAAAGAAATCTCTCACTTTCAACAATCTTTTCTAGAGTTCAGAGTTTTATGTTTACTACTTTATTTCGAATTGAATTTTCATTACATTTTAGAGTAGTGTATAGTATATAGTTAGTACCTGTCTATGACACGGTAGGAAATCATAACTAGATGATATATTTTTACTCCTTTTTTGTGTTCCTTTGTTTCAGCAAAATAGTGTGTAGATAAAATGTATTTATATATAATGCAGAAAAATGTAAAATATGTGAAATCTAAACTTCTTACAATTATTATTAATTCATTCATAATGAATACACTAATTTCTTGTAAATACATTCATAAATAGTCCGAGTAAGTTTTTACACTGGTTGGTGCTACAAACCACAAATGAACTTGAAAATGAACAAAAAATTCTAAAAAGAATCTATATTAATTACTACACATATATACCTATATATACCTGTATAAAACATATTTACCTGTATACCTTTGGCAATCAGTACATGTAACAAAGACTGTTCACTCAAAAAAAATATATGTTAAAATGAGTTTATGTTTGTGAACGAAAATATAACGCATGTAAAAAAATCGAGAGTTTATAAACAACATTATGTATGTAGTTCTTAAAGATTTGTGAAAAATACTTGTATTATATCGTATGTACAGCGAAAATAACGCTGATAATTTTAGAACAATATAAATTAATCAGAATAATTTTAAGATATGTAAGGATGAAACGGGCACTCAACATGCCGTAGAAAATGGTTTCAGGGGTCCATGTAGGTTAAAGCAGGGCTTTTAGAGGTGCCAATAAATTGTATATATCTCAGTTGGAACTCAACCTCAATATAAAAAAGTTTTGATTAGGATTATTGCGTAGATAAACTGTAGTTGAATGCATATATAACATATTATACGATTAAAAAATATATATTCTAGTGGATCTAGGAAAAGGCTTAGATTATTAAGGAAAAGAAGCATTTTCTATGTACCTATCAAGCCACTATTCAAACTAAATACTTGGATTTTTAAAGTTTTTTTTTGTTTTCTTAGATAATAATATTTTAATATTTTAAACGGATTTGTTAAAACTGGAATATTTTCAAATGTTTTTTGATCAACTGATATATAGGATCAGTAAAATTGTACGAACTTTATCGTCATTTGTATATATATTATACCTATGCGTATGATGTGAATTTTAATCATGTTTCATTGAATCTATAGCTTTCCCTTAATAGTCATTACTATTACTACACTAATATTAACTTGCACATACAACATATATAAGGTCTCCGAACTGCTGGATTGTTATATGTATATAATATATGGGGTCAATTTGTTAAAATATTGTTACATATGAAACGATCATTATATGAGAGGTATCTTGAAAATAATGTGTAACAAACAACAAAGCTTAAATACAAAGAGTACAATTATAAACTGACTATAACCGATTTATATGGTTAATTATTACACTCATTGGTAGATTGCTGAATAGCTTCAGATTTTACACTAATTACAATAAATACATATTATTAAGTATATTATAATAAAATATTACAACAATTATGATTGTATCTTGTAACGATATCCCAATTGTTATATTCTCTACTCAAGGAGAAGTTTCTTTTTAAAACTTTAATTTCAAGTAAACATGTATAAATTTAGCAAATATGCACAAATGGAATGATAATCCCAGCTCTATAATTGTTTTCATGTATATAAAGCAAAAGATTTTAAATAAAAATATTATTACTTATAATAACTATTAAAAATTATCCCGTTTACTTTTTACAGAATTTCATTCATAATCTTTCCAATTTGTCCACACGTATCCCCAATGCTGTGGTGCAGCTTCAGGATGATGAGATAGATCAATAATATCTCGTGCGGTTTCATTGTACAATTTTAACATTCCCAACATTTGTTGTACAATTTCTCTTCGCTCGGTGGCCAAATTATTTTGTTCACAAGGGTCGTCGTCAATATTAAAAAGGCATGGACCACTGTATGGATCACATTGTATGCCAGTCGTGGTGTTGTCACACTGAACGTGTGCAGCATCTTGCAAATCTAGTAGAATTTGTGGGTTCAAGTTAAACCCAATACTTTCAAATGCCTTTGCTACTTCACTTGCCAAAATTTTTGGAATCAGCTCTGCAACACTGCTATTGGAGGGGTAATGACCATAACAGCCGTCCCAAACTCCACCGCCGAAATCGTTGGTTGATGTGTTACCTGATTCCAAATAATATATTCATTTCATTTAAATAATTTAAAATCCTCAAACTGAATACATGTTGTTTTTCAAAATATGTAGGCAAACTGCCATATGTCACAATAATTATTAGGCAATATACCCTGTATCAATTTCCATGATTCGAAACGAATCGCTGAATTATTGTAAAGATCATCAATGTTATAAAGGAATTCCCGTCGGGGCGACGGTTTCGTAGATGTTAGGGATTGCCAATGACTAACTCCGTCAATTACACTAAGTTCGGTTACATTTCCACCTTTAAAATTTATGGATGATTTTTTAACGAAAATAATTCCCAAACAACAAACAATTACAACTTGCAACTTGCATGAGCATAAATGTTAGGGACCAAGGTTCAATATGCAATTTACCAGCAGCCTCATACAGGGTTGGCAACCAGTCTGATGCATGCATGATGTCAGAAGACACTCTATTTCGAATGTTGGAATTCCATATACAAGCTGCCAGTCTGGTTCCACCTTCCCAAAGTGTATTTTTGACCTAAAATTACAACAGTAAATTGTTTGTGTACTTTTGTCAACAGTGAATTTTGAGGCTTAAAATACGTATTACAAATTTTATTACACCGCGTAATGGCCAATTTGATCCATAATTTAAATTGAAGCCTTTAATGGTAAAAATCTCATGAAAAAAATATCCAATTTTTACTAACTGGCAGAGTCATTCAGATGTGAAATGATTTCATTTCGAAAGAAATGAAATCAACACTTTATGAACCCAGCTACCATGTAATACATACAAATATATAATATATTATTTAATATATCATCGCAGACTTTAAGTCAGCATGATTGAAAGGATTACACAAGTTTCCCATCTCGCCAAGCACACAAACAAAATGTGGAAATTGGATTGGATATTTTTTTCGTGAAATGTAAAATTCCCTTCTGGAGAACCGCCATTGTCACTGGCGAAAATAATTATCGAATTGTTCAACATATTCCTTTCACTCAGTTCTCTCACAATGATTCCAACAGACTCATCGAGTTTATCAACCATTGCTGCAAGAAACAACAAAAGCATAAACAACAACTCTTTAATGATTTCAATAACTATACTTGTTTCATTTCCATAAATAGCGAACATCCCATTATTTCATATTTACAAAAATAGTGTCGCATACCTGCGTACTTTCTCCTGTTTATATCCTCAATTGAATATTTAAACTTATCAATGTTCTCTTGGGGTGCTTGTAATGGGTCATACTCGTTCCCTGAATGAGGTGCCGTGTGACTTACCATCAAAAACAACGGTTTGCTTATTGGATGTTGTTGAATCAAGCGGGTTGCTTCAGTAGTAAAAGTATCGGTACTGCAAGAAATATAGTTTTTGCTTACAATCGTATGTATATTATGTATTGTTTAATTTAATTATTAAACCTTAAAATTATATTAATGAACCAACTTATAAAGTCCAAACGGCTGACGAGTTACGTTCATTCCATTCCTAAAGTCATAACCCCAGTTTCCCTTAATTGTTTAAATAAATCCGTATTGTATTCCAAATGTGTACACGACAGAGTGCATTAAATTCATGTAATTGATTCACCTACCAAAATAGGTAATCTCTTCACATTTTATGCGTATTTTTATCGGAACACTTAACTGAATCTATGGCGGTGTGGTCATAATAATCTTGAGCACCAAGCCAATAGCCATAATGTGTATCAAACCCACGGAATGTTGGGGAAAACAGTTTTGTGGCATGTCCCAAATGCCATTTACCTACTAGATGCGTCGAATATCCAAGATCTTTTAAGTATTCTGGAAGAATTTTCTGAGATAACGGGAGTCCGTCAGCCGTGTCTCCTCTGATTACATAGTGTTGAAGACCTGCTCAATAGACGGAAATGACGTTTCGACAATGTTGGCACGCCTCAAATTCATGCATTTTTCTAAACAAAATATGCGTTACTTTTTACCTAAATGTATTGGATACTTTCCCGTAAAAATGGCTCCTCTAGATCTAAAAGTGAGAATTTAATTTCAGATATATTGTTAATGTGTTCATAATTTAGTTTTAAAAATTGGCAAATTTGTAAAGTACGGTGTGCATAAAGGGGATGCATAGTAGCTATTCAAAATTGCTCCACCAAAGGCCAACGCATCAATGTTGGGAGTAGGAATTTGTGGTGATCCATGAAAACTAAAGTCATTCCAACCCTGTAAAAATAAACTGGTTTAGCTTGAACTAAAGCTACAAGGTACAAGTACAAACAACATTAAATTTACGGGACATGTGTCATTAAATCATACCGCGTCATCAGCCAAAATGAAAATTATATTGGGTTTTGTAGATGGATTATTATTAAATTCAACCACACCACCAACATCAGTCACTTTCACAACGAAAAGTAATGATAAAATGAGACATGACATGACAGGAGAAAGAGTTTTGAATCTTGTATTTTCTGCCATTTTTGTTATATGAGAACAGATACAAAAGGTTGAGGTAAAATTACGGCTTATAAAGAGGTCTACTAAAATTGTTGCACATTCTCACACAAAAAAACTTTTACACACATATTTATTCACAAAAAGCTGGAACTCTACTGAAAATTGGAGAAACTGAACCACATACCTACATAAGTGCTCTTGTTGACATGCATAATCAACAATATTCGTTATCTGTCCGTCACTGCTCTCACGTGCATTGCATGAACATGAACGCGATAAGAATTCTTTTTATTGAGGATATCATAATAAATACTGACTCATGTTTAAGTCCACAGCCATAATTTTATATGCATACCTAAAACATTGCTATCATAAAAAAGAATCTTGAAAAATAGCTCGTGTCACTATGTATAAGTTTGTTTGTTATGCAAATTTGTTACGCTAAAAATTGATAATATTCATGTACGAATATTGCTATAAATATATACCTCTATAATATGCAAACGCGAATTCATGTAATAAAAAAAGCAATAAATAAAAATGCAACTACTTGCATGCATGTAGGTATATACGGAACGGAGGATGAATTAGAAGAAAAAGAATAAAATTGAGCACATGTTTCTCTTTTACAATCATACAAATGGTACTCGTTAAATATAAGAAAGATGCGATGTATGGTTGAGGATAAGGAACAACAAAGAAGCTTATGCTGGGTTTATAGTTTAGTTATAGTTTTTAGCAATGCAAAAGCTCACTTCTCATCATTTCCATTTTCAACAACCATCAACAAACATTATAGTAACAGTTAGGTAGCACAAAGGTGAGGTAATCAATGCCCATTTTTATCACATTACTAGAAGATCAAGTAATTTATGCATGGCACTTTGCGATAAGAAATGAAAGAATTCGAGCAATGTTTTCTGGTAATAATAATTGCAATGCAAACTCATTTTTGTTCGTGGTAAGAATTTCTTACTTTCTTATGCTTTTTCTCATATCAATGTATTTCCAAGCAATGTTCTGAAACGTTGAAACTGATAAATGCATGCGTCACTCTCTTCATTTCAACTTACAGTTTGATTGAAACTGTTTTTCCTTTCCTTTTCTTGCGTTATCAATTTATTATCCAAGTCCAAATTGTCTCAGTTTGCATTTGGCCTTAATACTGGATGCCCTTATCATTTCATGTATCAACTTCATAGATTTACTGGACTACTCCTCCCGGAGTCATTAAAGTCACGAACGTATATGCTATGGAAAATTAAATTGTCATTTTGTCGTTCCAATAAGAAAGAACATAGCTTGAGTTTTGTTTCTCTTCGTTATAGAGCATAAACTTAAAATTTTGATTTTTGCGTGATTGCAATTGCGTGATTAGCGTTTGAAACTACATGATAAACCATATCACGATGAATAATTTAAACCGTGGAGGAAACAGATCCCATGTCTGCAGGACTGGTAGAGCTGGACCTTCAAATAACTTCTTGCGCGACGAACTTTCCAGGCAACAACCCTTGTATGGAATTCACAGCTTCAATAATAACCAAGATGCCCATTCGTTCATCAACTCGGCACTCAACAGTGGCAGAGGTTATACAGGTGGCGTTTCAACGGGATTCCACTTCGCTAACCCAGGTTCTGCTCAAGCAACAAGGTTTGCTGGAAGCGGAAGTTCAGCACAGTTTAACGGTGGCGCACGTTTTAATGGACCAAATGGGCCAGTACCATTGTAAGTGACAAAACAAATATCATTTATGCTGAATTAATAAAAAAATTCATAGATATGCATATAATTTTAATTTCAGCCCTGCGCGTAGCTTTCTGAACGTTCAACCAATTAACATCCATCCCTTTGATGTCGGGAGATCTCCAATTCCAGAATCTTGCATGATGGTAATTGCATCGATTGATACGCCGATTCGTCCAAGTGAACCACTGAGTGGGGTTCCACCTTCTCCATGTCCTTCCAACGACAGTGGCGCTTCGTCACAGAGTTCAGTCTACAATTTGTCCATGTCATCAAGAGGCTCAGGTACCATATTTAAATCATAGTAATATTGTTTTGCAGGTGGGTTTTTATACGAGGTGTGTTGTGCATTACAAGAAATCCGGGAGTGAATATTTGGAAACGTATAATTTATTCCAGGCTCTCCTTGTCAGTGCCCTAAGTGCAAAGGATGTGTTTGCCACTTGTATTGTGAGGATCATGCTCAAGTAAGATGTCCTGTCCATGGCCTTGGTCGTGGCTCAAGCGGAGAAAGTAATTCAAGCAACTCGCCGCATTCCCAGTCTGGTATCTCCATCTAAAAAAAAAAATAACCATTAATTACATCACGTGGTCTCAACTGACTTTTCACAAACTGCCGTGTTGAGTAATAACGTATGACATCATCAATCCATTCTTATTTATGTACCATTTGTGATATTTTTTGGAAAAAGTTAGAAATTCATTTGCCATTAATTATTCTCCCCTTTCGGTTATGCTCCCCTTTTGGTAGATCATAACCCATCATAATAAGAACTTGGTTAATTTGTTATCAATAATTGTACTTGAGTAGTTTAGGCTGATTTAGGTTAAGTTTGGGTAGGTTTTAAAATAAATTTGAACCTAAACTTACCTAACTTTAAAACAAATAATGGTGGAAAGTGTAATAGGAAATAAGAACCTTTTCCTTAAATTACGTTGTAAGATATTTAAGTGTAATCTAAAAATGTAAATTTAGTATCAGTTTATTCATGGATTGATTTTTGTACATATAATTTTGATGTTTGTAAGTGATTTTAGTACATACAAATATTCGGTATTAATTATATTTTTATTGATTTGGTAAATACAGTATAATATTAAAAGGAAAATGTTGGTGCTATTAATTGTCAATTGTCAATAAACAAAATACGTATTTTTCAAACGTAATTTTCAAAACATTGCGTGATTAGTAGATCAGCAATTAAAATTATTTCAAAATGCAAAAAACGCTGAAAAATATAATTCAAAATATTATTAAAATTCATAGTATAATTAATTAAATTCATTATATTATTACCATTATTATCAACAAAAATAGTGTTTTTAGTTTTTGCTGAAACATGAACGGAGGTGGTGAAAGAGTGAAAGTTAAAAAAACAAACCAAAGAAACTGGCGGCTCTTCTAAAATTATCAGTTAAAAAAAACGCACAATATATTGGATCATATTGCTCATATTGTCCCGCCATGGTTGACATGCTTTCACATCATTCATGTGATATGTTTGTGTTTCATAACCAAGTTCTGTGAA
This sequence comes from Zhuqinia jingwanae, assembly GCA_027744095.1. Taxonomy (NCBI): domain Eukaryota; kingdom Metazoa; phylum Arthropoda; class Collembola; order Entomobryomorpha; family Paronellidae; genus Zhuqinia; species Zhuqinia jingwanae. Next base: position 12,101 of record JAHZNC010002740.1, on the reverse strand, counting down.
ATAAGTTTGCCACGATTTAAAAAAATTCCGTGCAATTTTTAAACTCCTAAATACTTTTAAAATATTAAATTTTCCTTTGGAGCAAACATGTCTAAACGCAAAGAAAGTCCCAATTCCAAGACGTCCGTTTCATCTAAACAGGCAAAGTCGGCAAGACCAGCTTTGTCACTGGACCAAGAGTTGGCTGCGGTTATCAAGTTGGAGAAACCAGAAGAAATTGAAGCAAGGGCTAAGACGCTTCGCGATGACTTGGTCAAAGAGTGGAACAAAGGCAAGGAACAACGAGATAACCAAATCATTGAAACTTTAATGACAGTAGCAAAGGTAATACGTAATATTTTTGGACATATATAAGACGAAATTGAGAGTTATTTATTACCCTTGAAGCTGCTTAAAAAATAATAATTGTTTATTTTTTACCTTTAGGTACTACTTACTAAACTCCGATATCTTCCCCACACCGGGATTACAACACATGGAGGCAGCCCCAGTACCAAGGATTTACTTATTGCTCGAGATATCCTGGAAATCGGTGTGTGGTTCAGCATTGCTAGATGCGAAAAGAATACCTGCAATCCAGAGGCAATCAAGGAGTTTGAAAGATACATTTCTCAGTTGAAGCCTTATTATTTCGACATGAAGTAAATATACTTTTTCCAAATAGTCTAGAACATTTCTTTCTCTTTGTTCAAAATGCTCGGAAAGTTTCAATTGGAAACAGATTTAATACTTTTCTACCTCTTGTAGGAGCTTCCTCAGGGAGTCGGATCATATGTATGAAATCCTGGGCATGAACTTACTTAACCTTTTGAGCCAGTATCGAATTGCTCATTTCCACACTGAATTGGAACTTTTTATTCATCCAAATGCGGATGCTGTAATGGAAAATCCTTATATTAAGAAGGCTGTCGAAATTGAACAATACATAATGGAAGGCCAGTATAACAAGGTACACAACTAGGCAATAAAGTTTACCACGTGTACGTGTACAGTACACGGTGTACTTTTTAGTTTCATATCCTGCAAAAACTGCTAAACTAATGCAACAAGAAACACACACTAATGGGAATTTGTATTTGTTTCCTGTACTAGATTTACGCCTTGAAGGGAGCAAAGGCTGACGACTTGAAGCGAAGCGGTTTACAATCTGCCGGCTACAAGTACTTCATTGATCATTTGGAAACCACACTGAAGGAGCATACCCCCGAAATTGCTGATGTCCTTGGTTCAGCTTATGAAAAATTATCCATGCAGTCCGCAATGCAGTTGCTCAATTTAAAAGATAAGGATAGTAACAAAATGGCCCAAATAATTAGTGCTGTAAGATCCAAAATAGTATTGAACAAAATATTTTATTTACTCCGGGATCTTTTCGCCGTGTGATGAGTATTTTTTTTTTTTTTTTTTTTTGAAGCAAAAGTGGAGAGTCAAGGAAGGGTTCGTTTACTTCCATTCAAAGAAGGATAACAATGAATCCATACCTGCCGAAGAAATTATGAAGAATGCTTTAACGTATGCCGATGAGCTCGAGACCATCGTTTGATTGTTTTATATAATTTAAAAAACCAAAATTATTCGTTCCAAACCCTTTGAATAATGCCATACATATAATATGCCAATTGGTACATAATGTTGATAACAATGAAATTAAGAATATGGAAGTAGTTTAATGTGTGAAAATATATAGGTATTTATTTATTGAATTGTGATCGAAAGATAGATGAACGTTTTGAATTACGTTATAGTTAAATTACATTGGTACTGAGAGTTAAGAGAACACAAAACATTAATCATGGTGCCCCGCTTTGTGCAAAAAGTTTGTCATAGTCATGCTCATTTACATATAATATCAAATTACCAAATAATAATTTATATTTTTACCTCACTTGACACTGTATGTACTACATCAAGATTTTTTTAAATTAAGAATTAAAAAATGCGTGTAAATGTAATTTTTATAAATGTAATATCTATTTCGTTGATATGCATATTTATACATTCAACATTTCGGTATGCAAAAATCTACTGTATTTGACCTTGACAGACATTTTCCTTATTTTCACTTTCACTACGGTTCCAATCATTCATTCATTCACTCCAATCAATCAATCACATTCTCGTAACATTCCATTCCATCCTCGTAATATTCCAACAACATACATAATTCCTATATAAACATAAAATAGTCAAGGGCAAAGACTGGATAGTTACACATAAATTTATACCGAAAAAATGTAACAAAAAAACTTCCCACACATGAAAAACTCGTTTTTAGACTGCTCCTTCTCATACTTCCGTCGGAGGATCGGAATCGCTATGCAGAGAGGCAAAGTCACCAGTATCCTCGGAACAATATCTTCGGATATCCCCATGGATGAAGTTTTTTACAATAATATTTGCGTTTGTACTTTTACGATTATTGTCTGTTTTCAAAGTGCACGTCTCCAGTAAAGTTTATTACGTCTTTTAACATTCTTCCGATATCGTCATGATATCGTAAGAGAGATTTCTCTGGGTTTCGTATACATTGTTTTTTTTGAAGAGACTCATGTGATTTTGAATCACTGGATGCTAAATTGTTGTACGCAAGGCAAGATAAATCAAATTCTTGTTTGCTCACGGTGCATAAAATTGTTTAATGTTTAGTATACCATCTTGCACTTGATCAAGACTTATTCTTCTTGTTTTTTATACTTATCAAATTCGGGACGAGCACAATGGCTACAATCGGTTCTTTTGGAGGCCCTGTATCTCAGTTCCAAAATCTCTCAAAACAGGTCAGTAGAACATCCAGTAGGGCTAGAATGAAATCATTTGATAAACCAAAGATGTCTCCTCGGGAAGAAATATACAAGTCCATGTTACGAGAAATCAAAAGTGGTGATATTCCTCAAATGGACAGTTTGATTCACAAGGTATTATTATGATTTTATTTACTCTAATAATTTAGTTGATCTTTTACATGCTGTTGTAACCTTTTATGTGGAAATAAATAAATACTTTTATTCACAAGGCATCTGGCATTCTTCGTCTTTCACATCATAACAAGATAAACAAGGGTCGTAAGGTATCTGTGTCGTGGGATATGGACGGACGTCGGATATTGACTTATGAGGACAAATCTGGAACGGAAAAGTCCATGCTCCAGCGACAAACGAGTTATAAGAAGAGTTCAAAGAGCAGTTTAGTAGCGGCTCTTAATGAACCCATATTTGGTCTGGATTCTAATAGTCTAAAAACTTTGTCGAAATTTTATGACAGCAATAATAACAATATGGAGACGAGTACGTGTAAAGCATCTATTGGGGAATTTCCTCACAAAATAGTTTCAAAAGTATGGGATGATTATATAGAGAGTGGGGATGGTTCTATGCTATGGGAAAGGTGTGTCAGTCACGATTTTCTTTAGCATATAATATATTAGTACTTTTTAAACGTAACAATTAATGGCATTATGGTTTTTTATTTACCATTGCTAATAGTTTAGTAAGGAAGGAATTCTGTCAGAAGAAAGTGCGATATCATCATCACTTCCATCATCAGTTGTTAGTAGGCAGCCATCTTCAATCGGTAGTTTGGGTATCAAATCGCTAGTCACAATGAATGGGGAGACACGCCCACCCTGGAAAACGTTTTATAGAGTTCCAAGCTCTAGTTTAATTCCTTCTTCGATTGAGTCAACTACTTCAAATTCAATTTCCGCTTCCGTGCCATCAATGACACACACAAAGGTATTTATTGGATATGCCCTCACATATGGTCATAGCAGCTTTAATCATAGGTACGTTAGTTTAATGATGCATATTATTTATAATATTATTTTTACAGCACGAGAAAGGCGACAGGGTAGAAAAAAAGAGCCAGTCTGCGTATTCATTTCAAGATAAAGTCCAGAGGCAAGCAGGGAAAAAGGAGAAAGTTGACCGTATCCAGTATATTTGTGTGGTAAATGGCTCCGTGGTGTGTTTCAAAAACTTTGGTTTTGAAAATTTCACAAATTGGTTTGGTGATGACGCAACATTGGAGTGAGCTTAACTAGATATACACTTTCTTTCACTTTTGATTGCTGGAATATTTTCATGCCACATTATAAATCAATTATTTGTAAATAATAATTTAGAGCTAATCGGAAACGCTGCCAGCCTAAAGTCCACCTAGAGCTCGATTTAATTGATGTTAAAAACAGCGACATTAAAATCAGATTATTGGGTGGGCAAAAAATAGAGGTGCATACATACGATTACGATTACATAAGTGTGACAAATAAACTGTATATACCTATTATGAAGCATGCATTCAAGCAAACAAACAAAAATGTAAATACGTTTCTCCTATAGGTGGATGCAATGCGTTGCTTATCAGGCTTATCTAAACCCATTCGGATAAAAGATTATCTAGTAATTCCGTCTGGCTACAGAGCTGAAGAACTACTGATGTGTCGGACGAAGACGGGAAAACTAATCGTAGAAGAAATCACTTTAGAACCGGTTGGAGTGAAACGAGATATATCAACGCTCAAGAAATCAAAATCTAAAGCAAAATGGAGAATTTCTAGGAAATAGTTTTAAAAAATTGTAACTTTTGCAGAATACTCTAAAAATGTGTGGGATGCGTTCCATAAAGTTTGTCTTAAAATCAGAACTATTTTGTATTTTGTACAATTGCATCATTGCAACAAGTTTTACACTTAATTGTCCGTACAAGTCAGCTTATAACTTCACAAAAAATCGTTTTTATCATACTAAGATTATTCATTAAATTAAGTTATTTGTAAAATGCGCAGCACGTCAATAGACCAGAAGGATAATATGCATGTGGACGACTATCTGGAAAACACGGAAGACGTAGCTTGTTTAATTTTAATTGCATCTGTCCATTCACTCTTCAGTTGATCTGTAACCATTGTAAAGTTTTGAAGATCTTTTCGTCGAGCATTTGAAATCTCCCTCAGTCCAGATTTCAGGCTTACAACTTCACGTTTAAGCATTTCTACTCTGCGATTTAAAAAAAACATGAAATCATAATATTGTAAATTATTGAATTTTCTTTCTATTAAATAAATACTGTGTACTGAAATTCAGGTTTATATTTATATATTGTTGAAGTTTAATTACTGTGTCTTGAGCTTTTTGGTCATATCTTTGTGCTGAACATTTTCGTACACGTACAAATCACCAAGCTTTAATTCTCGTATCAATGTTCTGATGTGTTCCACTTCATGGAGAATGTCTTCATTCGTAACCTGCCCAGCATCAAGACACTCATTGATGCACTGATCAGCTCTTTGCAGGACACATGAAATCCTCGCAGTGTGCTCTGAAGCATGAATAAATTTTTGGCGTTCTTCTTCTGACTGGTTCAGATATTCTTGCATCATTTTTAGGAGCGACTTTCTCTCACGTTCCCCTACATCAATGACTTTCATCGCATTTTCCAACTAGAAATGAGCTTAATATATAGCTAACTGTTTCAATGCACAATTTTAAATAGTTACACCATTTTCCCAAAGCATACTTGTGATTCAACTTGACGAATACGGGTCACGGTATCCACATTTCCACCAGTTCCACTACAACTAATTTCCAGTTTATTTCGAAGTTCAATAATGTCAGCGTCTTGGCGTTGAATGGCGTCCTGCTTTTCTTGAAGTACATTTTGTAGACGCTGCACAATGGCGCGTTCCTTCAACATATATACGGTACATGTATACATATAGTTAAACTGTATTTGGGGTACTTTAAACTGATATAAAAATACGATTTTGAATTACGCTTCAAATTCTTCATTCTCATACCCTTTGCAATGCTCGTTGACCCTCTTGTATTTCAATGGAAGTTTGATCTCGGTATCTCCTTTCTCTTTCCTTGAGATTTGATGTCTCTTGTCGTATTTGTTTCATCTCCTTTTCGTGTATATCCGATGCCTTCTGGTTCTCCGTTAACTTCCCTTCTAGAATTTCCACGTGACTTTTAAATGTTTTTATTTGAGTTTCTAAAGTCTGTATTCGTGCTTTACTGGCCTTTAATTCTTTCTGGCATGCTTTCCAGTCCGAATTAGTTTGCTCTAACTCACGGCTAAGCTTTTCAATTTGTTCATGTCTAGAATTACAACACGAAATGTAGTATGAATTGTATGTAAATTAAATAGTATGCAGACTTTTGTTAATAATTGGAACATTTTGTTACTTTTTTCTCTCTTGTTGCATAAGCCCATTCTTTTGTGAAGCGTTGTTGGTACTTGAAATTATTGAACCACTCGCCTTGACCTCAAATATAGAACTATTATCTGCATCCCCAGCACCATTGGTTTGTTGAAAAACAAGTGCCTCTTGGTCTCCAAAAGAAGTGGACACACTTTCTTTAAGTTTAAGTTGTAGATCAGAAACTTTTTGCTGCAGAGAAATAATTTGCTGTTGCCGGCCCCTCCAACTTGCACCGCCTATTGTGCCACTTACCATGTTCAAAACACCATGTGGAGTGGCACCATCTCCAACCTCTTGGGTTAAAGCCTATAAATATATTTTGTATTTTTGAGCATTTAAACGCGTCAATGGCAGATTACTAGTTAGTGTATTATTTTACTTCATTATCGTTTGGCTATATGACTGACCCGAAGGGAAGTTTTCAATTCCATCCTGAGCAATTGGTTTTGCCGGCGATATTCAATAACTTTATTGGTCAACTGTGCGTTTTGATGAGAACCTGGCGTTGTGTTTGATGGAGAGTCTATTTCAGCATTATTTGTGCATCGTGGTAACATGTCATCATTCACGTCTTTGTCTCTAAAACATTCCACCATATTCCTAAGGCTTTCATTTTCTCTAATCAGTTTCCCTATTTTTGTCTTCATTCCCTCTGTTTGTGCAGTAAGGTCACGGTTCTTTTTACTTAAGTCTACAACCCGTTGAGTCATGATAGTGGTTGATGAGTTGGTACTTTCCGATTCCTGAGTTCTCTATGATTTTTTTTTTCATTTTGAATAAAATTATTTAAGCATTGCGACTCATTTAAGCCAGCATTATGAACGAATTTCATATGTTTTCTCTAACATACGCCATGTTTTTCTCTTTGATCTGCACGATATTTCCTTAGTTCAATAACTTCCTTGTCAAGATAATCCAGGTGACGTTTTAGATGCCAGTTTTGCTCGAGAGCACTCTAAAGAAAATAGAGACTACATAAATATGTACTAAGATTTCTTTTGTTTTGTTGCATCTAGCCATATCTAGATTACAACGTAAATTGAATTAAATATTGTCTATTAAGCTAACATGAAACTTTCCCTTCAAGTGAGAACTTATTTCTAAAGGGAATTCGCAATTTTCAGGAATTTCAAATAGTTTTCGCTGAAAATCGGCTGCTTCGGATGCAGCAGTCAAATTGTTCTTTACACAACCCATAGTGGACGCGATTGAGTTTTACGTGTGATTTGATTTCAAGATAAAATGACAGTGAAAGTAGTAACTGGGTTTATCAGGCAAAATCACGATGCATTGTCATTGTATAATGTTTCTCGAAAACAATAATTTGCTTTCTTTTACCTCTTTAGTCATTTTATTTTATTTTTATAGAAACATAACATATATATACTTGGCTGAATAAAGACCCGGCAACGTTACCATAAGTTAGTATGTTTTCGGACTGCGTTTTATGTGAGTCCATGATATAACGACATGAAAATACGTCATTTGACTTGCAATCATTTATTTTATAATTTTTCAAATACATCTTGCGAGAAAACTAAATTAAAACTTAAAAGAAATATTTTGTCCTAAATCCGAACGAAAATCGCTGCGAAAATTAAAGATATTTATATGCATATACATTTTTTTTATATATTAAACTCTTTTCATGTATGTTTACAGAACTTAACACTTACAAAAACCTACACCTACACCACCATATCTAGTTAAAATAAAACATTATTGGTAAAAGGAATGATTTTGATCTTAACATTTACATGCCTTTATGTAGTGTAATAAATTGAAATTTTTCAGTATTAAAATTTTGATATTCGTTATATACTTAGAACATTGTTACAGAATTTTATGCACGAATCGTCGTAAATTTTGCTTTCCTTACGCCAGGAATACTACAAAAATTACAAAAAAGAAGATGAGCAATGCGAACACTTTGATCATCAGCCATCTGTTTGAAGTCACGGAGCGGAAATACTTCAAGAGCTCAGTATGTGCAGCTTCCACATTCATTTCCGCGTCTTCAATGTTACCGTCAATGCGTTGGACAACTTCTTCTTGTTCCTTAACCATCGTAGCTAACTGTTGAAAAATTCCACCTAATTCAACAATTGTTGACTCTATGGACTGCATTGCATCAGCCCTACTGGAAAGGTACGACTCCTGAATGGAGAGAAAAAAATTGAGTGGCTAGTTGCAAATAACAAACCATGAGATTGTACCTAAGTGAATTAAAAATATTAGTTAGTTTTAAAACTTACAGTCTCATCTTGGGCAAGCAATTGGGACTGCCTGTGTCGTAGTGCACCACTATTATCTCCTATATCGATTGAAACGTCGCCGCCACTATACGAGTCTTCAGGTATCAATGCGGATCCTATTTTTTTGTTATGTTATATTATCATCATTGATCAATGTACACAAATAAATAAAAAGATGTTTTGGGAACTAAAACAGTACCTTTATAAAATCCAGTTAGAGCGGATGGTGGAAGGGAAGAAGTAACAGGTCCTTGGGTGAATTGATCTTGTCTGGTTCGTTGTTCTTTCAAATTCTAAATTTTTATAACACATTATATATGCACGTTAATTGTAGAGAGATAAATGTATGTAATATGTAAATACATATACCATATCCGTGTTTAGAATATTGATTTTTAGTAATTTTTTATACCTCTGTTCTAATTTGTAGCACATTTTTAAATTCTGTGGACATAGATGCTAATTTAGATTGAAGACCGACAACGACACCAGAAGAGTGAGATTGTAAATGCTTTCCATTTGATGTTTGCGAGCCACGGGAAATTTTTTGAAGCTAAAAATTAGGCGACAGAAGATTATTTCACTACAATTTTTTGGTTTAAAAATTACACTTTAAGTTATTATTTTAATGTTTAATTTCCTTACTTTTGCAATGTCTTGATTCAATCCATTTATATCTTCTTTGACGATATATGTTAGCTCCTGTATTTCAACAGATTTGTCATCAAAAAGTGATCTTCGTTTGGCAACTATATATCAAAGGTTGCAGAAAAAAATTATCATAACAAAAAAAAGTTTATCCTTTGTTTTTTTATTTTAGTTTAAAATTTATTTTCGAAGGAACTTACGGAGTGCCAACTTTTCCAATTTACTGTATGTTTTGCTGATATTTTTGCCGATAGCTCTAAAGCAATATTGTAATCACAACCGCTTAGTACCGTGAATGTTTGAATTTGTATATAAATATACTCGGTATCGTGATATAAATCGGAAATTTATTTATTATGCATCGATTATCTTACTTGGCTACTCTCATGAACTCCGAATACTGTTCTAAATTTCGGTTGACTCGGTGGTTTGCCAGTGCCATTGGATTAGGCTGCACCTGGCGTTGCTGGCGCCCCTGCAGGGACCTGAGCGCTGACTGAAACTCTGCTGTCCTGTCGCGCCCCATGTTTTCTTTGTCTTCTATTCCAGTCCTAAAAGATGTTTCAGTTGACGTGACTGCCGGTAATAATTTCTCCGTGTCTTCAGATTTTGAACTGCCACGACGTCGTCTGGGCACACTCATTTCATTATCACAGAAATGCCTATCGTTGCTAAGTTGTAAGTATAAGTTGTAGAAAGGAACGGGTAAAGGGACCTAATACGGGACAGGTGGTTCAGGTTCAGTCAGTCAGACTCAGAGATTTCCTCAGGAACTCCTATATACCATTTTTTTAATAAATAAATTATAATATATGCAGTTGGTAGTTGAACAATCCAAAAACCATAATACTCTTCATCTCTCTTCACACAAATTAGATGTTTGTCTTTATTTTTTATATTGCTCGTATAACATTAATCCAACCATTGTTCGTACCTCGTACGTAACGTATATCACATAAATTACCAATAGAAGGAAAAATACAATTAAAGATTAGATACACTATATAATGGTCATTTACCTTGACTGGGAACAAAGATGTCACAAAATGCAACAAAAGAATTAAGGTATAGCTGAAAATAATGATCGTAGATATACAATTCACGTAGACTTTTAATTGAAATTCACGTTGACTTTTAAATCAAGTTTTCTACAACAAAAACTGATACACAAACAGAGTATTGAATGTTGAAGGTCACTTCACACTATAAAAACTTTATATCTCTCTTCCTCTTCTTAAATTTCTTGTGCTATCTCTCATAAATAAAAAAATGATAAGCAATCACCAGGATCAATCAAATTTTATAACACTTTATTATTTAAGCATAAAATTGTCTTTAAATTAAAACATTTTTTTGGGAAGTTAAAGACAGTAAAAGGGAAATTTGATAAACTAAGTCACAATAGTCACACAGATAGTTACAATGTTACACGGAGCAGGTGCACACATACAAAAATTTACTAGTTATGAAGAGGACATTTCACAGAAAAGTGCATTTAGTTAATGACGATGATGTATACTATATACATATGTATGTAGTAGACAGCAACAGATGTACGTGTACTATCGTGATAACAGAAAATAAATAGGTAATATTTATTACACGGATGTTGGTTAATTATTATAAGAAGAAAAAATGATGATGACGATATGGATGACGTAGATGTTCCATTAAAGAAAGAAAGAAAATGTGTGATGGTATATGTACGTATATAAACTTATATTAAAAATACTAAACATTAAACAGATGACGAAACGTGACACTAGTGACGTGATGATACTACTACTGTTGTTGTACTACTACAACTACAGCTATATGGGCTCTTTTAGAAGGCTTGGATGATTTTGATATTTTATAATGAACAAGTACGCCCAACTTGAAATGCATGAAAGGGTTAGTAGGGATTAGGGATTGAGTGAGATAGTGATTTTGTACAATGTGGAATACAGCAGGTACATACTACATACATGCATAATACATACTACATAATAATAATATGTATTTACGTGTGAAAAAGTTTAAAAAGTATGCATATATGTGCCTATGCATGTTACCTTTTCCTACACAAGATACAAATGGCACATATATAGTTTTTAGATTCTACACTAGATAAATATGTATGCAGATATAATATGCAAGTAAAAATGTAATTGTAATTTTGTAAAACAAAAATCTGTTTCAATTGTTTTGTGCCAGTTACCAGTTGTACTAATAATAGTAGTACATTTCTTTTTACAAGACACAGACGAACGAGCCTTTATTAATTGAAAAATGGTTGTAGTTCGTCCTTGGTAGGGTGGAGCGTAAAATTGTTACATTTAAAGGGATCGTTTTTGAGGGATTAGTATGTTTAAGGGATACAACAGCTACAATTTAGTGAAATAGGGACGAGAAAGATATAGTCTGTCTTGCTATACAATGAATTATTTTATTATCACATCTTATACTTATCTTCCATAATAACAACATCATGCAACTCAAAATCACAAACAAGACGGTGGTATGCGTATGGTAAGTACTAGTCGCTAGTAGTTGAAGCAAGTAAGCAACAATGTAAAATATTGCAGATATGCAACCAAAAGGTGCCTAAAGAATGAATGGTAGTAGTGCAAAATGAATAGAACGAAATATAGTCAAATATATTTTGTGTGGACTCACTTGTGCAACAAGAACGCTTTATAAATCTCAAATATATTCTCTCTCGACTTTGTACTTTTATTCCAATCGATTCCCAATATTCCCTACCCTTCAACATGTTAGTTAGTTATAGTAGTTAGTATACATACATATCATCTATACACTTTGATCATTGAAATGAAAATGCTGACTAGGTATGTTAAAATGTTAATATTACTTCATTATATATAAAGCTTAGCATACTACGAACAACATCATGATGACGACATTCATTGAAATGACTTTGGATGGGATGCCACATCGTGATCGTGACGTGTGAATGATTACTTTATTCATATGCAAACTAAATCAATAATAAA
>JAHZNC010002739.1:0-27191 GCA_027744095.1 Zhuqinia jingwanae | reverse complement strand
AAAGCCAGCTCGAGTAAATAACAGTTACATATACTTACAACAAGTATGGAAACATGAAGATGGCCTTATTGTGTAATTTACTGAATTATAGATTTGTTAATAGCATTCTACGTTAAAAATCTATTTATTCCAACGTCGCTTGCCATTTTATAAATTTATTTATTAAGTAGAGTATATCTACTTACATTGAGCTAGATTATATGTTCAACTACTCAATGCTGTTAGTCTATTATCTACTGGAATAAGTCTATTATAAATTTTTCATTTAATGTCTATATAATTTCTACAAAAAAAAAGAATATTTTAGAATGATTATGTTGATGCAGCAAATGATAAAATTTCCAGACAAGCTCAATTTTGTGTAAGCTCAACTTTATAGTATTTGTAGGCCTGCTTGTAAACAAATTCAATTCTTTCTCTGTGGAATTATAGTGCAGTGCACACATGTTCGGATTTTAATTTTTGAGCTTGTGCATATGTTCTATTTTCATAGATTGGGTACTAATAAATAAATTGCTATAAAAAAAATCTTTGAGAATTTGTAAGAAAATCTTTTACCTTGATATTGTATATATTTATAGATAGTAGTACTTTGTTCCTTTATTGCGTCTAATTTGTAGACATCTTTAACAGGACGTATACGTATGTATGTATATATCTAATACTAAAATCGCCAATACGCCCTTTTCAAATAATACATATCTGGAGTCGATTAAATGTGGTCCTTATAAATGATATGCCTAGTTTAAGTAGATTAATTTTTAAATATTGCTCGTTGGTCTACCGTGAGAGCAGAAGATTAGCTAATAATAAAAAATTGTCAGAGAGTAGCAATTTAGAATTATCTAGTATTTGACTTTAAAATGTTTTGTAGAAGTTTAAAGGGATACATATATGTGATATGTGAACCGTAATTTTATATAAAGTTCCTGTATCATTCGTCGACGTAGTAAACGTTGTGAGTAAAAGTTTACTTTTGTTCAATGATTGATGATGGAGCCACGAATTAACGTAATCCAAAGTTGCACCACAAAACAGCTAGCATGATAGGTGTACGGCCTATCGGTACACATGGTATGTTTGTCGGTTTCTAATTATATTTTGTAATACATATTATTTACAGTTTAAGACAAATTTGATTTAACCTTGTTCTCATACATATTAGGTATATCGTTGCTTCGTGCCATGTATAAGTTATTAGTAATCCAAGTAATTGTTTATATTGAAATGATGCATTTTATGCTGCTTTCAATCTTGATTCTTTGCTATTTTCAGCTATTAAGTATTGCTTTCTTAAATCACTTTGATATCATGTATCTAGGTTGAAAACTGTACATCTCTAAGCAGTCAATTTAATTAGTCTGGGTTTGTTCCTTTCGGCGTTTACTTACTTGCGATTGCACTTTGCACACTGTAAAATACAAAATATATCTCATTCTTCTAGTGTTAATAATGTTATACATGAGATCATAGTTACAAATAAGAACAAATTTATGCACATAATCCCAATTTTCAACTCATTTTGCAACATAAAAACTCATGTAACAATTTTCTGCTTCCTACACACTGCATTGTGATTTCATTCTATTGAACGGTTATCCTTATCCTGACCTTGAGAAAAACTTGCTCTATACCGCGTCTATCGACTGATATACATATAATATTATTATATGTATTAGGTTTAGGTTACATTGTATAGCACGAAAATGATGTACATTCTGTGTAATGTCACCGATTCACATAAAAGCAGCAATATCTGTTCTATTGTAAGTTGAAGTTGTTTTACGAAGCAATAAGATCTGTTGATAATTTGCACGAAAATGATGTACATTCTGTGTAATGTCACCGATTCACATAAAAGCAGCAATATCTGTTCTATTGTAAGTTGAAGTTGTTTTACGAAGCAATAAGATCTGTTGATGTTGATAATTTTGTTCAAACTATATCTAGCAGAATAGAAAATACAAAATAGCAACTCAAGTAATTCGTAAAGTGTTGATATACATGCATCATAGCACACTGAGAAAGTGTGATACATTGGCTACATGTATTCTACATCTACAATGTAGATTCTACATTATTTTTGTAGAGTAGATCTTTAGGAAGCTCAACATTATATAAGTTGACTCGAATTACGCTTTGGAATTGCCATGTACCAAGAAAATATTGTATAACATACGCTTGTATGCATAATATAGATAGGTAATGCAATCATAACCCGAAAATGCCTGTGTTAATATCGCACGTGAGGAATTTTGTGTGCTCGTTTATTCATATTATGCGAATCTAAATGGGGATATTAGGCATTCAATCAATATTTCAAGATAATTTTTGTTTTTGCTGTTAGAACTTTTGTTTTTTTTTTGCGAAAGGGAGTGCAGTGACGTGCTTGATATTATAACTTGATAGTGACAAACAAACAAATAAGCGTGCAATTTTGGAATAGTATTTTTACTGATTGTGGGAAAACATTAGCTGTTTTCACTATATATAAACGTTATATCATGATTATGACCCACTTCAAGCTTTGTAGTGATATTGCAGTTTAAAATAGTATACATGTACTGTGTAATAATATGCTGATAAGCCAAATATATATTATGCACTAATATTTTGGTGATTTTAACCAACATTGTCTGGAATAAGGTGGAAGAGAATTGAACACAACAATAACTTAATGGTTTATTTCCTTTATATTTTGAATGACGACAGGTGTTGTGACCCTCGTGTCCGTAGTCCAGCTCGACCAACTGACCCATGAACTTGGCATCGACATCGCCAGTTTGGCTAGCAACAACAACAATAACAACAACGAGGGTGACCCAACGCCAGTCTCAGCAGTGACCGCTGATGAGTTGCCACAGATCAACCTAAGCCAACAGGATCGTGAAAGGTTGAGAAGGGCTGCTCATATATTACGACAGAGATTGATCCTACGTCTCTGGCTTGACGATCATGGGTTAATGGACTATGCACCAAAGTGAGTCATATTCAATCACAGTACTCAAAAGCAATTGCATGTATTGATGCGCGCAGACAACTATCTCATAAAAGTTCACCAACTTTTGAATACGTGAACAATAGTTCACTCACCCAAAACAAGCAAAAAAGGAACAAGAGTACATAATTTAGTCCCTTAAGAAACAACCTTCTACTAGTCTGCTGGTCTTAGCTTTTGTTTCTTTATGATGATCCGTATGAGGAAGGGGCAGTTGGTATGAAAAATGTACGTGAGCGGCAAATATTCCATTGGCAGAGTAGCCTTGTGGGATTTTGAAAGGTTCATGATGATCTTATACGTTACGGTAGGTCTGGTTTCTACAAACAAATAAGCAGCCTTCAGAGAGTCCATGCACCTTGCTTTACACATCATCATCATCACATATAATAGTCAATTGATAGTCAGTCATAACCCATGTGTTTCCCCGGCCATGTCTCACAAAAAAAATCGTTTTATTATTAAAATCCCATAACACAGAGAGATGATGGGAAGGGGCAGTATACAGTAATCTTTAGCTGAATTGATGTGAGGCTTGTCAATGTTTACACAAATACTGGAACATGAAATTTATCAACTATTTGAAATGTAAACGAACGCATGAGCGTTTCAGCAGGAAGAGTTCATGGTGAAACTTGCAAATGGTATTATTATGAAGCGAATATTATGGGGTTGTTATGTCTGGGTTGCAAGATGAAAATGCAATTATTGTTACAAAACAGTGAACCATGTGCACTTGATGTTAAACATACTGAATTGAAAAGTGTTCTGACTGAATAATGTAGCGCAATGCAATATCTGAAATTACATGATCATATTTAGATGAATAAACATTCTGTTTTTCATTCTACGTGTACGTTTCCCTTTTACGTAGATTCAATAGCCTCGGAGTAAATTCGATAGAAGACGCGTACTGGTTTGAAGACCTGGCCAGGCTTCAGGACGCCATTGGAGAAAAAATAGTTCCAATGTGGACGGTCGCTAGACAAACTCTTCCATCCGGACTTGCTGGACTTGAAAGTCTAAAGAACAGCCTTTGGAACAGGATCATTGGATTAGATCACCAGTCAATTTGGAATACATGGGGTACGTTAAGACAGTTTTGATCAATTGAGTACTTGTGATCAGACACGTTCTGAATTTTCAATGATGCACAATGCATAACAAAAGACAGGTAGAAAAAACCCATTTACAATACAATGGAAAATTACAAAGACAATGCTTGTTTGTGTGCACTTGTTATTTTTCTAAGAATGTGTTTAACCTAGGTTTTAGGTAGTTATATATGACCACACGTCATATTTACATCCTGTGGTGATCCTGTATATTGTTTGATTGTTGTTGTTCGTTGTGAACTTTTAAAAATAATTATTTTTACTTGTTATGCAAGTAGTTTGTGTTCAGTGATGAAATGAGTAAAATTACAATTTTGTAATCAGTCAGTGGTCGCAACGTATGAAACGCGAGTGATATTTGTTTTTATAATGTTTGTTTGAGGTGCTGTTAAAAAACAAGTTGACCATGTTTAGGTGTCATCATGAATTTTGTCATTTTTATAGATGTATATCTTATCATTGAGTGCAATTGCCATGTACTTTGGTGACAAATAAGTAGCTTTTACAAAATGATTTTCGCAACTTTGCATAAGTAGAAAGATAGGAGATATGATTATGGCGCAACCGATAAAATGTTTCGAGACTAGTCGCCAGGCACAGGCAAAGGAAAAGAGTACACAGTGTAGAACTTTTGTGGAACCAGGAAGATGTTGAAATAGGTACCTTGTATAAAATGTAGTGTGAAAGGTTTTGTTATAATACTTTTTTTGAGTGAGAAAATCAGTTCCAGTGTAATAATTTAAGTGACGGTAAAAATATTTGTTGACTTTTCCAACAGGGACAATGTTGTTGGTCACTCTCAGTGTTGCTGGGTTTGGGGCAGTTGCATCGTACTTTCCCCAAGTACTCGATGCTAAACAAGCAATTTTGCAGTATGTTTCTGGGAAGTTTTCTCTGGCAAATAATTGTCAGGTGGAGTTTGATTGGAATGACCCAGTTCCGGTCGGTCAAACAGTGAGCTTTAGCATTCGAGTAAGTATATCATGTCAGTTTTAAATTAGTTATATTAGTTTAAGCCTTACTTAATACTTCCACTTTTGACTTTTCTTATTTTGTAAGAAAAAATGAACCATTCATGCAAGCCAATGTCTATATTGTCAACAATGACTATTTTATGTTAGTCATGTATCACAATGCCCCAATAGAGAGAAAAAGTATATTATATTTTGAATCATTTTTCAGTTTTTTCAACGTGGGGGTCGGCCGTACCCAATATGTGATAGAGACAATGTTCTCATTGAAGTAAAAAAAGACGCCCAGAAAGTAGCTGTCGTTACAGAATTTGGTGGCCAAGATCCGAATGATGCCAATTTAGTAGTTGTAAAATTTTCGGTTCGGAAATCTGGTCAATATTCCATCCATGTTTTGGTTGAAAACGCTCACGTCAGAAGCAGTCCATTTTTGAAGACATTTCTACCCGGAACCATTGATCCCAATAAGACACTCTTCTTAAAACAAACTTCGACCGTTGTTTGCGTGACGAGTCAGCCGCATAAACTCATCATTGAGCCGAGAGACACATATGGAAACACTTGTCGAAACCAGGATTTCACTTTAGACTTGTTTAAATTTGCTGCTGAGCAGGTATGTGCATACTATGGATGAATGGACAGGGTGAAAATTTCCATTTCACTTCTTTCCAGCGATAGGAAAAACTGTTTGTGATGGATGATATGTAATTATATCAAATTAGATTGACGAAAATCTTGGAAATCAGTCTAGCCCAAATTGCTCCGTCCAATTTTCCTTTGACTCAAATTTGTCAACAACCAGCTCAACGGTAACATCCAACACAAACTCCATTCTGAATGTGATTAACCCGTTGGGTTCTACAAATACGACGGCAGACACAGGAAAGGTATCATTGCAGACGAGATTCTCCGAGCCAGGCGTATTTCACGGCACACTGACGTATGACGAGAAACCAGTTCAAAACGGTAAATTTGACATTATTGTTCTTAATACTGCTGAAGCCGCTGCAGTACAGAAAAATGTCGCTGCCAAAAGCGCAAATGCTTATTACGAGGGAAAGCTGCTCTCCATTGGAAATGACATACAGAATAAAGTTCGAAAAGTTTATTTGTCGGTAACGTCAAAACAATTAGTTATTAAAGAATATTTCCTCAAAGTGCTTCCTATTCGTGTCGCAACTTTTCGCCTTTCACCAAACACAAAGGTGTGTATGAAAACAAAAGCATTTAATAGAGCAGCTCTAATTTACTTATCCTTTGTGTTGCTCATGTATTCTTGTTGTTTCCTTTCATATTCTGTACATACACGTAGCTCCAGTTTATGATGGCGAGTAATCAGCATGGACTTCCAACTATTGTAATAGATGACGGATCTCAACCAGCAATTAAGGTGGCGTTGAAAGATGCAAAAACTGTTGTTGCGACATTTACTCATTTTCTCTTGAGAAACATTGGTAAGCGGTGTCCTTACGGAAATGGTAAACAATCTTTGAATTTTAGATTTCAGCAGCTAATTAATGCCACTATGCATTCTTGTTTCGTAATTTAAGGCGGCTCGGAGACGTTTCATGACAAACAAGAACACTTCTTCAAAGAACTACGAGACATTCATAGGAAGCACCCAAGAGATAAAGTTACACTCAAAATAGCAAGAGATAATATCGTAGAAAGTGTAAGAGCAACGATGATGATACATGTACCAAACGATGCATTTAAATTTATGCTACCTTAAGCTGACATTTAATTTTATTATAACACAGACTTGGAAATCTACCAAAGGTTTATCTAGCACAGACTGGTGCCGAAATGTTGAAATAACATTTGTTGGAGAGCAAGGTGCATAATGAACATTTAAACTTGAGACAAAAATAAACCGACGGGATGGAAATGGAGATTTTTTTATCATGAATTTGTATGATATTTTTATTATTGTTTATGTTAATATAGTATGTTTTGCTTATTATTGGTTTAGTTTTCTCACGATAAATCAAAGATCTTAGATAGTGAAAATTTAATATTTAAAAAAAATTATCATTTTACAGATCGTTGAGCTTATAACAGATGGTTCAAAAGTTGAGGTGACAAACGATAATAAGCGCGAGTACTTAAATGCACTGGCCCAGTATCGCTTGGCAGGAAAAGTGAAGGCTGAAATTGAAGCGTTCCAAAAGGGTTTGAATGAACTAGTACCTGATGAATTGATGAGCATATTTGACGAAAATGAATTGGAAGTAAGTTCATTTTTAATTTTTTTTTCAACTACTATTTAAAGATGCCCGTAGTTTATGTCTGCCACGTGATTTATTTACAGCTATTGATGTGCGGTACAAGTGAATACAGCGTAACAGAGCTTCGAGAGCATCATGTTGTCTGTGGGGCCACCGGAGATTTCAGAAAAGTTTTGGACTGGTTTTGGACCGCTGTAGCAAACATGTCCGAAGAAGAAAAGGCACGGCTACTGCAGTTTACAACTGGATGCTCTCAACTTCCCCCAGGTATGCTTTCTCACCTTTCTCTTTTTTTTCCTTTTGCCCTTGCCTTCTGAGGAATGGGATTTCAGCTAAATATTTATGTATGTGTATGTTACATAGGTGGTTTCCGTGAGTTGTCACCATTGTTTCAAATTACACCAGCCCCTACCTACGGAAATTTGGTAAGGGACAACCAACAATCATATACCTACATAATAATATCCTCATCTTGTAAAAAAAACTCATGTGGTGGGTTATTTTTGATGAAATTTAATTTTGTTTTTTGATTTGTAGCCCACGGCCCACACCTGTTTTAATCAGCTCTGCCTACCTGACTATGAAAATTATGAAAGTTTTGAGAAAGCGCTTAGAATAGCAATCAACGAAGGTTCGGAGGGTTTTGGACTTATATAAAGGATCTCACTCGAGGAGCCGTGACTACTATTCAGAAACTGTTGAAATACTTATAAGAAACGAGTTGTAACTACTGAGGAAAAAACTACAAGTATGTATATAGTATGTACATACTTTATACTGTATAATGTATGATGATATAATGTACATTATGCATTATAACGCACACTATATATGTATTATAGTACATTATACTATACTATGCTATAGATTATGATGGTATATAGTATAGTATACTATAGTATACATTCCCTTTTGAAGGAGGTGGCATAAACCAAACATTGCCTTCCAATGCAATACCGTACTGATTTCACATTATTTTATGCTATCACCCAATAATAATAATAATAATATGAGTATTTATAATTACGAAACGTCTTATATACCTAATATAGAAAAAGTCAGATTGCTATATTTGCGCTCGAATTATATCTATAGACAAAAATTAATCAATGCAAATAATTCTACTACAACGTAATAATATAAGATATATATATTTTAAAAATAATTCTAAAAATAACCAAACAAAAACATAAATTTGAGTACTCACACAAGACACCAAACAGTCCTTACTATGTAAATTCTTTTCTTTTTTCAAAGCCATACCTTTAGAAAATTTCATACGAAATCCAAAACGTTTCGCACAATCAAAGAAAAACTTATCGCAAAAAATTTACTTAAAAATAATGATAGTAATAAAAACTACTCACAAAAGTTTGCACGAAAAAAGGGAATACCAAACTACTAACCCTAGTAGCGGTTTATCTACTTTGCAGTTAATATTAGTCCTTTCATGTTTCCATTGTGTGGCAAAGTAAAATTTAGATGAGCGATACATTCAATAGTGATGTGGTATTTTTGACACGAGAGTAAATAAAGTATGGGATTGACATATAAATGAGTGTTAAAGAAGGTTGACTGTAATTGCTCAGCTATCACAAACACTACCCACAGTATTTTAAGTATGTACTTATCTACATATACATATATATTATGTATTTAAGTTTAATTATTTTCTTAAGACGCTAATAACGCTTTGATAATGCAACACGTCGTTTTAGCTGACTAATCTTAAGAAAGTAGTAGAATTATTTTACCAAGACCTTAAAAAAAATTAACATGCTTGATGCGTGATATGAAAATGCCATATTTACCCTACTATATATTCAGTAAGTAAAGAACTGTAGCCTATAGATGGTATCGTACAATCAATAGCGTTGCTCCAAAAAATAATAAAAATATTACTCAACTACAAAAATTCTTTATCGCAGTTTTTAAAATGAAGAGAGAAAATAAAGTGTGTAATTGTGACAAAATCCTATAGAAATGGGGAAATAAACTTATCTGTTATATTTCTTTTAAACTTAAAAATCTCGCCTGTTTTGTATTTGTACAACAAAGAATACATCTTAATTTGTCTTCAAAAATATGTTAAAGTTAAATCATTAGTGCAGTCCTGGATAAGAATGCAATTCCAGTGAATTTGATGAGACTGAAGTCGCCATTGAATGATGAATGACCTTTGCTATTGACACAGTTTAATCCGTTAAAATCTGCATAGAATTCCTCCGGGCATTGGCATCCGTTGTCTGTACATGCTGCACCTTTTCCACAATATAATTCATGAGTCTTAGTTACATTTGGTAGGAAGGACAGTTCAGGTACTACAGACTGCACGACTCTGCACGTTTCGTGTATTTTCGCTACACAATGAGTGCTGTTCCAAATAATGCGTTCCGTATCACCATCACTATACACAATCTTGGAACAGTCACATCTGCCAGAGAAGCAGATTAGTCCCTTGGAGATGTCACATTGTCGCCCTTCTGCCACGACGTTGCGGGATTGAGCATGCAGATGGGTTCCACATGTTTCCCGATATCCTCGAGCACTTGAACTTTGGAAACACATTGTCAAAAGTATGAAATACACGATCAAGATGTCCCACTTTTGTAACATTTTAAAAAGAAACTGCGACCAAAAGGTTGTATATATATTTTTTTAATCAATCGGACTTGTTGACCCCTTGAGTTCAAAACATTGAACACATTTAAACTTGTTCAGAAAATTGAAATCAGAACATGGTCATCAATGGAACAAAGTAATACGGGACATGACTTTAATTGCTACATAATTAAAATACTCCTCATTTACAATTTGCGTTTGACATCAAGTACTCTGATGTGTGTGCTACTGCTCAACTTTTTGACGACTAATGAATTCAAACTTCAAGTTCGAAGTGTGTTAACCGACTATCGAACGACTACCAACATGTGTATTGCACAAAAGGCGGCTTTCATTAATGTGTAATTTTAACTTACATAAACGACCGTTTTTTAAAGATTTTAATATTTCGCATCGTTGAAGTATAGAAATTTAGGCATTTATTAGTCGACCGTGAATGTATTATGTGAACGCGTGCATGTGTGGCGAAACCATAATAATTGCCAATGCTAAATGGAATATATTTTGCACTCAAATTATAACAAAAGCGTCATTTCGGTATTTACACCACATACAAGATTTAAGATTAATGCGCATTGTTGGTTGCTTCATGTCATGAATAAAGCCATACCTTCCGCAATATATCATATGCTTCATTAGTAAGTTGAATCAAGAGTCATGCAACGTATATTTAATGTATTTTATAAACAACAAATTTAATTTTGAATATTTGTATTCCAAATCTTATTTTTGAGCATGAAAACAATATTCGTTGCCCGTAAGCAAGAATACATTAAAAAATGTATATTATAGTTCATTTGTTCATATACATACCTAGTTTTATCGGTTGCATTTCACGCGAGGGATTTCATTGTATGTGCATGCGATTTTCGTTAGAAAAATACAAATGAGTAATGCTGTGTTAATGGGCTTTCATGATTATCATAGTTTGTGTGATGACAATAATACTTTGTGAAGCTTGCGTGGAATAATAATGCAGCATAACAGATTGTGAGGGGGATTGAAAATCCACTTTTTGTATTCATTCACTCACAGCCAGCCAATTATTCATTCAGTGGTGACGCTCTTCTGGTTTTTTTTGTTGGAGCTGAATTATTTCCAGTTAACACAATTAGACTTTTCTGGAAGATGATAGGCGAAGAGGCGGAGTTGCATCACCTTTAATCAACAGCATGATGTCTTTGATGTCAGCAGTTAGCATACAATAAAATGTATATATAATATTTACGTTTTAAACTTTAAACAATTAGCACCTATGTCAAACGCTATACATAGTATATAGATAGCTAAGAGCGAAGCGACTTTTGTTAAAGGGTCTTTGCTCCGTCAGAAAATGACGTTGGGGTAACAGGAGACAATTTCAGATAATAAAGCTTTATTGATTCACTCATTTCAGGAAGTTTTCAGCATGACTCATATTGGTTTATGATTATGAAAATTTTTAATTAAGCGTGAGTTGTCCATTTTAAATTGATGCGAAGATTGAAAATCAAAAGGAATTCCTTGAAAGCTTGTTTCTCTCAAGTTCTTGGGCACTACGTACTTCATCTTATTAGAGCTTTACAGATATAGTATCGGAAGTTGTTGGAACTGAAATTGGTTCTTCTGTGATGATCTCTTCATTGGCTATAGTACTGGGAAATGCAGTAGTAGTAATAGTAGTAGTTGTTGTTGTTGTTGGTAAACTCTCAGTAGTTGGATTTTCTGTTGTTGGATTTTCTGTTGCTGGATTGTCTATGCAATTTTCGTGAAATTATAGTTAGATATGACATAAACAAGTACTAAAAATGTAGGAAATGATTTTTTATATAAAATTTGCACTTACTTTCTCCACTAACGCAAGTGGGAATATTTTGTCCGTACTCAATACATCTACCTAATTCTTCGTCATAAACAGTTTCTGGTTCGCACTGATAATGCATTGGATAGCCATACATACATTTATAGAATCTGGTACAACTCTGCACGTCCGGAACCATTCCTATCAAAATTGAAGGAGGGCAGTACACCTCACCACACGACTTCACGAGACTTTTAGGCACACAAAGTTTCATTCTTGGATGGAAAGCATAACCGAAACTGCACCTCTTTTGGATAGTCATTAATATAACGTTTTTGGAACGAAAAATGTGTAAATAGGTTGGAAATAACATATATTTTTATAAAATAACAGCATGTGTAATATATGAAGATTATATCATTACATTTATAAATAATGCTCATTCCTTGCTCTACCATTATTAAAGGGGTAGCTTTCTTACCAGTTTAATACCAGTTCCATTTGCCCTGCACACATAAAAACTTTGGCATTCTGAAGCGTGTGGCATAACCTCTCCTTTGGTACAGTTTACGGAATGATGCACACCTGGTTTATCCGCGTTTACTGGTACACTGTGATAGATAGAATCAAACCGTTACAGTTTACAATTTTACTCTTGAAAAAGTTACATCATTTTTTAAAAATCGCTTTGGGATTGGGATGTAAAAGATTAAACCTTAAACCTGCATAAACCAACAAAACATATACACAACATATACGAGATGATACTTTCCCCTTACCTAAACATGGGACAAGAGGGGCCAATGCACTGTTTGAATAGAAAAGAAGTATCATCGGGCAGCAGGTATTCCGCACTGGCACATGTCACGAAGGCAAGTACACAGTATTGTAATAAATAGGATCTTCCCATCATTTTAAAAAAATTAAAAATATAAATAAATGATGAGATTAAACAACTTCCAAAGTTTTAAAATACGTTTTCTCTTTCAACAGAATAAGAACTGTGTCGCGATATACTTCGTAAATGAAACAGGTGGAAATTAAAATGATGCCTAAGGTATTTTGAAGGATTTTCCTTGATACTAAAAAAATATGCAACATGCAAACACATCATTTGTACAATCGTAATTACTTATTTAATCTTCATAATATGTGACCAACGCTAGTGGACATTCATACGTATTAGTCATATAAATCTTATCTGAAATATTTGGAAAATCTATTGACATGACATGTAAATTGCGTTGTTGATGGCCAAGTTTTTGTTTAGCAGTTTTTTTTTTGAAAAATGCAAATACAGCATTGTAATAATTATTATGACCTCAAATGTCATAGCATGAATCTGACATATAAAAATATTCCAGGAAAATATTCCGTGGATCTTATCGTGATAAGCACACCCTTTTAAATAAACAATAAGACGGAATAATTCCGGTTTCGACAAAACTTTCCACGATCCCAAACCGTTAATGTGCAGAAGTAATATTGTAACGTAATTTTTAATACTAAAAATTCGTTCTTATGTAAGGAGTAATGAGACATGACATAACTCAAATTGATGGTCTCTACCTAATTAATATCCGCTCAGAGGCAGTTGTTTCTTGTACACGAATATTGACTTTTAATTTGCAAAAATGTGTCAGGGTGGGGCAGAGTGAGAATCTCTGGTCAGACTAGAATTTGTTTGTACTAGACTTCTAATCAAAAAAATAAACACAATTAGGTATTGATTCTCTATCATGAAGTACTGCAGTAATAAAAAAATGTGTTCAATTCGGAATATTATTCCAGACAACGACTGGAAAGTATTTTACGAGCGCAAAAATTTGGTATCGGTTCTAGTTAAAGTCTACAGTAACTTTCTTCATGTATAAGCTTTTGTATTTCATGGAAAATTAAGTTTTCGTACTTAAAATTTGGGTAATGCCACACTGACAGAACCCAAAAAAATAACATTGCGCTTCTCCAGTACCAGTTGCACTAAATATATATGTAATATTTCTAAAATAGAAAATAAATTGCAGATAGGACATTACCGACTTACATTGACAACAAATGAGCTGCACAAGAAATAAAGCTGTCATAGATTGAATTAAATAATTTATTTATTGTACGTGTTCTCACATTTTAAGTTTTTCTCAATACACACATTTACGACTCAGCTTACAATGTAAAAAAATCTTGCTTTCCATATGCATAGCGGTTGATTTATTTGATAATATGTAACAAGAATGATTTTCATAATATAATATATTATATTATAGAATTTAATTTAACTAAAAAGATTAAATCTGCATAGGGAGCGATTGTATCATATAGTTGTTTTTGCGATATTACTTACACAAACGAGTTTACCCTAAAATTTCAAAATCTTCATCATCAATATCACTTTTGCTTCGGCTACTCAATGAAGAACTTGGTGAACCACCAGATGATTTTGGAATGGAACTGGTACCAATGCCGGCTTTTCCACTGGCTCCAAAAGATTGTCCTAGACTAATAGAAGTAAAGCTAGAAGTTGATGATTTTGCTACGTTTTTCTTGGGATTCTTTGAGGTGCTAGTTTTAGTGACAACTACAGCAGGGGTGCATGCCCAGTCATGAGGTCTTCTCTCACAGATTTCAAATAGTGGAAGGGGGGTGACTTGAAACCGTTCTGTGAGCTTCGTACACAATGCGTCAAAATCAGATTCCGTCTTACAAAAGAAACAAACTGCTATCGATGGGTCCATAGAACTAAATGACATTCTTCCAGGCTTATGAATGTGATACGTTTCATCTGCAGATTTTTCTACGTCTGATAATTTGCCATTGACAAACACGGTTGGTTGTACGGTATGAGGGTCCAAGTACATGACTTCATTTGCTAATATAAATAGAATAATATT
This sequence comes from Zhuqinia jingwanae, assembly GCA_027744095.1. Lineage (NCBI taxonomy): Eukaryota > Metazoa > Arthropoda > Collembola > Entomobryomorpha > Paronellidae > Zhuqinia > Zhuqinia jingwanae. Next base: position 12,589 of record JAHZNC010002739.1, on the reverse strand, counting down.
ATCAAATTAACTCTTTAACATCGAATTTAGAAACATAAAATAACATGTTGGACAACAACTACTCACCAGCATATCCAATGAAGTATAAGGCATGGTTGGGTCGACCACCAATTATTCCAATATTTTGTGGAATTTCAAACGCGGCCTTGATACCAGGTACGTAAGCTTCATTTAAATCTGAAAGTCCTAATCTTAATGGCACCACTAGCAGAAGTGGTTTCCATTTTGAATCTGGTCTGATATGTACAATAAAGCAAAAAATAGCCACAAAGTCACAACACTGCATGATTCATTATCAAGTAGAAATTCAAATATGAGTACAACGTGTAGTATAAAGACTATTATTTTACCTGGGAGTTGCAACAATATAAGCAGGAGGGACGGAGACCGGTTCACAATGTCCTACTGTCAGACATGATTGCTTTACCTCAGATTTCACCAACGTCGAGTCCATTGCAATGTAAATATTTACATCGACGGAAATGTAATCACTTGATATGATTTTCTTTAACGCTTGGGCTACCGTATTGGGCCCTAGCCACGAACCAATGGGCTTTCCTAAAGAAGAACCACTCTGAGCGATTTGATGCAAAGACAGAGGGGCAACCTTAGTGTCCTCGAATAAGGACATGATTTGCAGATAAGAGTAGTCCCTACAGTCTGGATCCCAATGCCAATCTGATCCTGTATTCATACAAATTATGTTTTTAAATTTCATATGCTCCAGATAAATTCCATTGGAGTCATTCTAAACTGCTGTATTACTTAAATGCCTAAGAAGTAAAGCTTTGGCCACAAGCATTTGTCCAGCTCTTATCATACATCCCCATCCTTTGTCAGACGTTAAGTTGGTGCCACCTATACTGGAAAAGTTTTTCCTATAGGTTATCCATAAACAGCTGGAGACACTACGTCGAAGCTCTTCAATGTCTACAACAAAATAGTGTAAATATAATCATTATTACATGTAACCTAATACACCAACTACAGACAACTAAACTTGGCTCAGTGATAATAATTATTAATGATCATTCTGGGCTAGGAAACACATTCTTTCTGCTTAAATGAATAACAATTTACCGTTTATTTGTGTACAAATATTTCTTCGCCTAGTAAATCTTGCAGCATATAAATATGTGTGATAAAAACCTGTTGGGATTCTTTTGCTGACAAAAAAAAACGTAAAGAATGACTAACCATAGTTAATAGAGTACGACCGTCCGAATATCCAGATAGGTGAATCACATGATGGAAAGTCAGTGTCTCCTCCCGTCAAGTAGGCATCCAGGACCTTGTCCATCTTCAAACGAATTCCCCTTTTCACTCTTCTTAAGACTTGTTCTGCCTGACTTGCATTAGTAGACACGTGATGGCCAAAATATCCAGGGTATTGCATGCGAGCCAATAATGGTCTTTTCGTGGAAGACCCAATTAATAAGTTTCCCCAAACCTTTTTAATTTTTTTATAAACAAGGGAGAAGCTGTTGTGATAAACAAATGAGGCAACCCTCACAACTTCGTAAATCGAGGAAATGGAAACATAAATTAGCAGCCAAGCACTATATTCGACAATATAATAGAAACTTTTACACGTCCACACTTGAGATTTCTTGGGAATGTTTTTATCACTATTTAGGATGAATGGACGTCTCAGCAGATTTTTCGTAATCATTTGCATTTAAGCTACGTAGTGTGGATTTTAATAATGAATGCAATTAACACGCAGAAAATGTTTATACGGGGTTAACATTTTTATCAATGCCAAAAAAACACATTTTTAGTTAGCTTTAGCATAAATCAATGCACCCACAACACCCAAATGAATACAGAGAATAGAGATAGTACACTGTGGTATTGAATTGGGTATTGAATAAGTTATATCGCAGTTGTTAATGTCGAGGAGGAGACTAACATTGTTGCTTTACGTGTATTTTTTTAAAACATAAACAAACTACATACATTCATATTATTATCATCAGCTGGCTGGCTATATGTGCTGAAAATCTTCGTGTGACGTGCAAAAAGGGATTCAAGGATACACGTAATATGTGAAGCTTAGCTGAAGCCATCTAGTTGTACTACAAAGGAGCTACTTGGCAAGAAAGTTGTATGTTACATTGCCTTTGTTCAGATCAAGAGTTTTTTTTTTTGGTTTTGATGGTGACCAGTGGTCACTGACCACCGAGCACAGTTGGCTTAGCATACACACACGTTAATTATATGCAGCAATAAAAACTTTGTTGACTTCAGTCATGTATGGCCATGGTTGCTTCTTTCTTTCCTGGAAGGAATGAACGGAAGATTTGATGTGAAACGTTGTATTTGTCGGTTTGAAGTTTCTCAATTTATTTTCTCATTTTAATAAATACATGGAAGTTTATGAGTTATAAGAAAAGTTTGTTTTACAAATGGATAAGTAAGTATTCTCAAACAATTCAGGAATATCTTTATGATTGCTCTCACGGTTGTTGAACAGGAATGCTCTTACAAGCGAATCTGAAATTTGCCTGCCTTTGTAATGTACTTTACTCCTTTAAAAGGACGGTATTTTTCACCAAACATGTCAAGCCTGCTCACTTTCAATCCAGATACAGCCATTTGATTAATTGTGAAGTTTACCTATGAAATACCACATAACAAGACTTAGTTTGTTGCGCATGATAACATCAAAGTGCATTTGAAAACGGGATGTGAATACAGAATAGATCGATAAATATTCCATACAAACAAATTTAAAAACTAACGGTATGATTATGCATTATTTAACTTACATTCACAGCAGGGTTGGATTCAATTTGCGGTGAACCAGCTTGGAGGCTTATCTAATGAAATGCATCAAAATACAACAATGACAAATAACGACAACAACAGATATTTTTTAAATTATCGTATACAATTTGATAAAGTACCGTTCCCTTGATGTTGGGCAGTTTGGTAACATCAATTTTTCCAACATCCCATTGAAGCACTTTACTAACAGGGTCAAATGAGTATTTTCCTTGTGAGGGTACCAACGTACAGTTCAAAACTGCTTTTGGCATGGGCACTTCAATAGAAACATTTTCCACCTAAAAAACATCATTGGTTTGTTGAGAATTCGCTAATACGTTCAGGTAAACCATTAAATTATTCACATACCTGTCTTCCCATTGTCTGCTTTGGTCCAACAGTTATGTCAAGTCTACCCTCACGGAATGAAATGTGATGCTTTAAATAAATGGGAATGGCAACAATGCTTTGCGAGCTGATGTGGTAGGAAATTAAGCGAAAGTTCCCATCCGGAGGAATAAATGACAGCACCTTCTCGCTCTACGATCACAAAAACCAACAAGATAACGCTTTAAATGAGGGAGGGGAACAATACACAAATAGACATTCAAAAAAAATATTTCCTTAAAATTACCTCCCATCTCTTAAAGCGTACACATGGATGGAAACTAACGTCATCCAAAATGCGTGGGTTTACAAAAGACATGGTCAGATCTGGCATTCCGCTCAATTTAATACAACAGTCAACCTGGAAAATAAGTATATATTAAATAATGTAATTAATAAACTTTGATTCTTCTAAACTTCAAAATTGATCATTTACTAGTAACATTTAACTAACAAAACTGACAAATGTGTTGTCACTCACATAACCCTGAATTTCTGCAGAAACGGTTCCACCTGATTTATCAATTATAGCGTCTACCTCCTCAATTACGTCAAAATACGCTTCATTGTTTGCATATTTCACACCACTCCGCCTCCATGGAATGTTGGATAATTGTCCAGAGGGTAAAGTGCAGCTAACACTATTGATAACAGAGTATGTATACAATTTTTGAATTAAATATAAAATCTCAATCTTTATTTGCGCATTCAGAAGCATAAAATATGATGTGTTACAGCAGAGTACGTACTTGGATTTTCCAGTAACGGTATTTGCAATTGTTCTTAAAATGTTCGGTGGCTTAATAAGCTCTTTCAAAATATTTGATTCCGTAGCAAGTGGGAACCCGTTATCCAACATTTCATCCAATAGCTGAATCAGAATAACAAGAATAAAAAACAATTCGATAGAACATACTATTTTTGATTTGGTCTAGCATAAAAAATTTATATTTTCCATTTTAAGGGTTACCTCAAATATGATTACATAGTGTTCTTTAATGATGGACTCGCTGCACTCCCCAAAATAGTCGTCGAATATATCTACCACACGATGCAAGAACTCAATGACAAACAATGGAGGCACTGAAAATGTAAACAAAAGTTTCAATTTCACATTCGCTTCTTACAGGACTTCATTCTGGTGCCATTACAGCATACCTTCAGTCGTACAAACTGCCACAAAGTACATATTGCATCGAAAAATCGTGATTAAATAGTGATGAGGTGTGGCAAGCACGGGAGGCATATCAATTGGCGACGATATCTTTTTCTGCTCCTCAAAGAAATAATCACAAACCGATCGTGAAATCACCGACTTCCAATGCTTTTCCATAAATACGTCACTAGAAAACGGAAAAGGGGACAAATGATATATTTAGTTGACTACAAAGTTTACAATCAAATTTAAGATCAGCAATAATATAACTGTATCTGTGATCAAAGTTGAAGTTCTAGCCTACATTTCGTCCGGCAGTTTCTTTTAACCTGTAATAAAATTAAAACGGGTGAGAATGTTTGTGTATTTAAAACTTACCCTGACGTGTTTATGATAAATAGGCTGTGAATCATCCTGTGTCCTTTTGTCAGTCAGAAAAACGGTGTGAATCCAAAACTACAAACCCTGATATAGTAAAAGTGTTAATAAAAAATATATTACCACCATAAAAACCAGACACACGGAGAGTTTTTATCAAATGAGAATTCTCTGCACGAATATTAATATTACATAACTTTCTAACAGTTATGGGTGATGGGGGCCTTAATTTAAAGGCCAATCTAAGGAATAAAATCTAAATTTAACTCTTGAACCTCAAAAAACAAGTTTTTGCTTTCATTCATGCTTGCATTATGCATCAATAACATCTGCTTGGTTTTGCTTTGCATTTACCTATGTACTTATACTTACATCTGTGCATGTGTATGTGTATGTTGCATTGAAATTAACGTGGACAGATGATGGTAGTATTTGTATTTATGTTATGTTGTGGATTTGTTGGTGGTAATACCAACTTGGTATCTGTCTTCTTCTGTCAGCCAGCAGAAGAGATTGCTTGCATTGCCTTTTAGTGTAAAAAAGGTGAAAGTGAAACCTTTCTTCTTTATTGCTCGTGTTACGGTAAATAGCATAATATTATCATATTAATATTATATATAATCCTACATGCCTTCCTGTTGTGTATGGCGTATGTCTTTTCGACAAGTAATAGTAAAAATACATGCCCCATTAATTCCCCTGTATAAAATAAATATAAAAATGTTTAAAGTGTACGTTGTACACATACACATCATATGAATTCATGCATCCATGTCTGCCTCTCTGAGATTTGTCTGTGTATTTCTTTAATTGATTTACTTTTTTATTACCAACATTTCGAGCTATAATTTGTACGTCTATATATTTCAATTCAAACCATAATGTTTTGTGATAGGTAACCAGTACCTTGTGTGTATTGTGTTTACTAAAAATTACAACTCGCACATTTTATAGGTAATGAATGAAGTACAATGAATGCCGTTTAGGTACATTATGAAATGATCAAAATGTAATGCTAATTTTATTTTGACTTTTTCAGCATAGGTAGTACACGTTTAACCTTACCCATGTTGCTTCATCATGCACTATACTACTTGCACAACGTCTATAGTCCAGTTGCTTTCCCCAATAAAAAATCAAATTTTGCGTTAAAACGCATAAATGTTATGCTATGGGATGTGATTTTTTACCATTATGAATCTTGAGGAGAAACATGGAACGAGACAATGATGTCTTTTGCAATTGCAACTTTTATTTATTAAAATTTCACTTGAAAAATGATCTTTTTTTATTCCGGTTCATTTGATTTGCAGCATTAAAGGTAATAACATATAACATCATATTTTAAACGTAACTTCACAATACATTAATGTATGTATATTTAATTTTTCTCTCTCTCTCTCTGTAAACGTTGAAATAAGAAGAGATTGTACTTCTTCATCATACTGTTATTTAAATTTTTAGTTAATATTACTATTTACAAATTTCATGATTGATTCTGCCTTAAATATTCCATTCCTCTTTCATGGCGCCTGACGACACGTTTCCAAAAGCATGCCGCACAAATTGCGGTAGGGCAAGCGAAACAGGGTACAAAAAGTATGAGATCAAATCCAGCAACCAAAACAAAGAGTAGTAAACTCCCTGGAATGTCACTACTGTGTAAACCTGCGAGGGCGTACACAACGAAAAATATGACCAAACAAATGGGACAAATTAGAAATATTATTAGCATCGACGACACTTTAAAACACTTCATGGTTTCTCCATAAGCACGATTTGGCTCCTGGAAAAAACAAAATCACAAATTTCGTTAGGTAGGTACACATCATCGTCCCAAATTGGGACTCCCAATTGTCTGATATACCATTATAACATTTTCATCAAATAAACATTATAGTCAATTAGCACTATATGATTATTTATAAGCAAACTTACAATATCACATCGTGGTGAAATTCCCCACCACCGCGATAATAAGTATATTCTAAATCCTTCTCCTGCGATGAAAGTAGCAAAAATGCAAAGTGCGATTATCCGTATATCAGACTCAAAATCTTCATATAATGCGACGATTCCCAAGCCACACAATAGCGACTCGAGCAGAGCAAATATCTACAAAGGAATAATAAAAAGACATGGGATACCACGACCGGAAATTAATATTCTTAAAGCTAAAATTTCAAAATATTATGCATATTATAGCAAGTAGGTTTTGTTTGTTGGACCAGACCACAAACAAAACAAAATGTAAGTCACAAATGTAAATGTATTCTTACCATTGACACGGTTATAACTGTTCTTGACGATGTAAGAACGTACGACGATGAAAATGTGTTTTGCACCCTCACATTGATTATTCGAGGTGGTTCTTCAGGAGCATTGACTGTTGGTAGGTGTTGAAACCTAGTCAAAAAACCTCCATCGTCACTATCACTTTCATTGCCGCTATTTGTTCGTTTTGGTTTCGGCATGATTTATTTTTGACTGGGAGGGAACCAGCTGGGAATCTAAGTTTTCACTCTAATTATTGCGTAACTATCATTTGGAAAAGTAAAAGTATTATATCTAGTTTGGCTCGTTTTGTTGTAATAAACACGTTCAACTCCACATTAACTCTCATCCTTGCACGTATGTACATAAATGAATATGTATGCATAAAAGTTTGAAGAGATTTTACTTTTCTTGGAATGTTTTTTACATGTTTTGAACAAACAATTTTGTTAATTTTGTTAATATTGTGTACATTTTATTTCTCAATTTAAGGAAAATAATTTATGAAAGGGATATTAAGACTGGCGCCAGTACACTTGGGAGATCCAAGGCCATTCCATTTTGATATGATCATCTTTTGCTTTCACTCCTCACTGAACGGAGGAAATCAGATGGAGCAAGTGCACAATACGTGTGTATTGTATGTTTCATCATAGATAGATGTGTAGAGAGAGAGAGAGAGAGAGAAATAATGAAAAAAGAGGAAAGAAAAAAGGAGTACCTTTTAATGGACGTGAGAATACGGTAATACGGTGTCATACGTCTGTAACTTTCTCCTGTTCTGGTGGTGTAGCCTTGTTACTTACCTATACACAAAAACTTTCCCCTACGCATGTATGGTTTTTATCATCTATGTATTATTCACACTGCTACCACCATACACATCTTGTTTTATTATGATGTACTGTACAGCTTACTTGTGGACTTTCCCTCTTCAAATAGCACGGCTGGGTTTGTACTACTTGCCACATTCACGCATACATTCACACGACACAAAAAAATGTATCATCTCAGATCAATGTTGGGAAAAAGTGAGTAGATTTAGAATGAGCATGTTGCTTTCATGTGAATCTCATGCATGCATAAGTGATTTTATGTGAAAAGAGGAAAAATGCAACAATGTATATGCTCGTCGATTCAGACCATAATCATAGTCGGATTTTTATGTATGTACATAAACTGTAAAAGCATGCAGGCAGACAGACAGTAGATAGGTGGAATACTAATGAATGTGGGAAACAGAGAAATAATAACTTTTACGGTTACATATACGTGTACGTGTATCTGACCGGAACATTGCACAGAAATACATACAAACAAACAAACAATATAATATTATTTGTCTTTTTGAAAAAAATCATTTTGAAACCAAGTTTATTTACAATTAGTGTTATGTCATTGTGCACGGTGTAATTTTAATAGGCACTCATCATTTTGTATTCTAACTTTTCTGCGTGCAATATTCTCCATAACAGGCGGCTTCATTGTTTTTATCCAACTCTTTTTTCATATATTCTGTTAGCGGCTTGAAATAATTTAGTAATGGCTTTGCAGACATGTGCCGAGTCCCAGTCATTATTTCCAATGCTGACCTCCAATCCGTTGAACATCCCAATTTCATCATATCCCTACAATTCAAAATACAAACCAAAATCAATGGACACAATTCCAAATGCTATACACTTTCAATCAATTTACATTTTAAGTAGAGAATTTCTCATATTACCCCAACAATTTTCCAGCGGCTTTACTTCCAGAAATGTCACAACGGTGAAGTGGATTCGTGGCATCTTTACTTTCATCATATTGATTTGCAGCCTTACACATGGCTTCATAAAACTGGAACTGGAGAATGTGGCTTATGAAATAACTGATGTATGGCTCATTAGCCACAATGTGAAACTTGGAGGCTGGATCAAACAAGTTTGGCGAATTACGATCTGCTGGCGGAGTCACGCCTTGAAGGGAAGCTCTCATCGCCCAAAATTCTTTATTGTAGTCATCAGCGGTGATGGAAAGATTGAATGCTTTCCAACGCCAAGTTTCCAAAATATATGAAAAAGGCAGAAAAGGAATCTTTGTAACAAAAGGAAGAAAACAAGATTTAAGAACTAAAAGGGGAATGTGATAACTATGCTAATGCCACAAAAATATCAATAAATATAAATTGCCTCACTTTTTGAAGAGCAGATAAGTACAGAAAGTTCATTTCTGTTTCAGGGATGGAGCTAACCGTGGGCTGATTACTATTAGTAGCATCGGTTGACTTTTCGCAAATATTTTGCAGTCCTAGATCTAACTGCAGTCTGCACTGTAAATGCACTGGAGTCATTATCGATAATGCTAGGGAATCCCCAATGGCTTCATGAAAACCTACATAATTTTAACATTATTTGTGCAAAAAGTTAAGTTAAAGTTAAGTTCATATACATATACTTTCTATCAAATAATCTCGACTAATCCTGATGATTAATGCATTACCAGGATTAGCTCCGTCTTGGAAAACGTGAGGTAAATGACGGTATTGAAGATAATATTGTATGTGACCCATCTCATCTAACAAAATTTCATTTCAATATTATAAGAACACTTTTAATATGAATATAGGATATTTAACGTATATAAAGTTTTATGTCCAAACTCACGGTGAGCAGTGAGCAAGTCATCAAGAGTAACCTCAGCACACATAGTTATCCTATGGAAAATACATAGTTCATGACTCGTGACGATTTACGCCAATATGGTAATTATGCAAATAAGGTTTCAAGCATTCGTGCGACAAAGTACTACTATAAGAAATAATAGTTATTATTATTATTATTACCTGACATCAGTACCATTGCTGAAATCCCACGCGCTAGTTTTTTATGTATAAACCACAAAATCAGATAATGGCATTTTGCTTTTTACTGGACATGAAAAGGATACATTGTTAAACATGTATAATTTACAAACCTTGGATGACACACTACTTCCCGGTCGTCTTTTGGTCTTTCCAACCGAGAAAATTTCCAAAATGTGTCAGGAACCCGTAAAAGTCCAAGATCAGAAAAGAATTGGTCTGCTTCTCTAAACAATCTTTCCACGCTATAGTTCTGTAAACAAAGTAAATTGTGTTTCTTCAAAAAGGAAAGAAGAAAACAAAACTTTCACATCGGATATATGTGTAGGTATTTTAGACATACGGCTTGCTTTAATGCTTTGGTTGCGTACGTCGAAGTTACTTCAGGTGACGGAAAAGGTTTGGTAGTATCCAATGATGACCAGTCCTAATAAATGTTTTTAACAAGTCAACATTTACTGGTTAACTAACTACTACTCTATGTTTTGAGTTCTCAATCGAGTATTTTAATTGGGTTGGTCTTTTTTCTGCCATTGTGTCTCACCTGACCCCACATGTTTCCTAAAATTTCCACAGGTAAGTATCCAGACTTGGGGATTTTGTCAGCATATTCCGGCATCTTTTTTAATTTCATGCGAACATAAGCGTGCAAGATGTTATAAACGGGACGTATCTCTTCTTCAAGTGCATCAATTTCTTTTTTGAAACTATCAGTAGTCCAGTCGTCGCTGTAGTCATTGTACTGTGTAATCCACATTTCTCCCATATTGGGAAAATCTATTTGGACAAACATGTGCTAATTTATGGACCATACATTTATGCATGAAAGATGTATCTTGAAAGTTACCATTAGCTTGAGCCATCTCATTTTGATAGTTGACGAATGTTTGGTACAAGGGAGGTGGTACAGCTATACTCATAGCATTGTGCCTACGGATTGTTTTGTTTTGCATTAATTATGAAAGGTGCATACCATAAAAAATGGCTGGTATGTTATTTTTTTAAATGAATATATTGAATACGTATAAAGCTAAAATATTTATTGAGTTTACCATTCTGTCCAATAATAAACCCTTTCATCCCAATTTTTGCTAGTAGCTAGTTTCTTGTTGATTTCTTAAGAGCAAAGAAAAAAGTGTATGAGTTTTGTCATTTAAAAACCATGTTTTAAAAAATTGTAGTTTACACTGACCTCGGTCTAGTCTCAAATCACACTTGCTTTTGTCAGTAAAGTCACAAATGGTGGTTGTGGCGTATGCGGTTTGCATTTTACTTAAGATATCTGTCATCTTTTTACACAAAATTTTTACTTAAAATTGTTATTTCATGCGTTCCAGTTCATTTACGTACAATGTGCACTAACCTTTTCAATGTTTTCCTGGGACATATTTCCAGGTCCTTGAATGGCAAAATTAGAAAACATTCTTTTGAGAACGGGATCTTCAAAGCTATCCCAATTTGGGAATCTCTTGTCCACTTCCGTTTGAATATCTGATTCAAATTTGTAATTGTCGGTTTCGGCTTTTGACTAACAAAATCCCGCATTTTAGTATTTTTACAATTTTTTAGTACATCTATTGTATATGTAATTATAATTGTTGCAGACGTACTTTTGTGGCTTCGGTCTCATCGGTAATATTGGTCTCATAATTCCAAGAGGCCACAGCTAAATCATTATAAGCCTTGAAGCTTTTCTTATTGACTTCTTTCAAAAACTTAAGTGCTTCGACTTCAATATCCGGTGCACCTGGAGCAAGTGTATGATTTTCAACGTCCTCAAGATCGTCAACTGTATTAGGTGTTGTAGTACTAGGTGGTGATGTGGTTAAAGGAGAACACAGTATCAGGGACAGTTGTAGGAACGTAACGCAGCACAACAAACATAATGTTTTGGACGCCATGATTCTGTCTACGAGTGTTTTTATTTATTTCTTCAAAACTCAAAAATCACTAGAAATTTAAGTGTACTAAAGAAATAAAAAACGAGTATGTTGAAGTAACTCACGGGGCACGGTGAGAAACTGGTCGCTTTCCCTTGCCCGAGGTGAAATGTTGTGTGCAACCAACTACCAACTTTGTCAGAGATTCATGTAGCGATAATGGAATTAATACATTCATTGGTTCTTACGTCATGGAAAATATTTTAAAAACCCAAACTTAAGGTGCAACTCACGCGCATACGTTAATGCTAATTGAATAGCATTTAAATACGTACAATATAATTTTTAGGGGACAATAAGCAGAGATATTTTAGTTTCAGTAAGAATATACGGGAACAGGTTTTATGAGTCATGTCTTAATTTATCTTGTTGAATCATGACCATTCGCTAATTGGAACGCTAATTGGGTGAGTCCAGGTACAAACAACGGCATTCAGTTTTGTGGTCATGTCTGGAGTGAACAATGATACCTCAAGATGGTGATCGTTGACAATGCTTGCTTAAATAACTTTAATGGAATACATGTTCTACGAACAGAAACAGCTAGCAAATTCAGCTCTTGTAATAAAATTACTTTAATTCTAACCAAGGTCGCTTTAATTATCAGTTATGAAACGGTTATATGTATCATATCAGTTACCTGCTTCGGTAATGAAACTAATATGCATTAAGAGATATTGTATTATTTACACAACTTTTATATCTATCTTACAAAAGTAGCATTTTTATTATCATTTACAAAATTTAAAATGGAATACAAACGACTGCTTTATTTTAGCCATTAAATTATTCCTATCGTTGATTTTAAATGTGCCCCAAAGCAAAGCCGCTATAACATTTAAC
>JAHZNC010002738.1:0-21592 GCA_027744095.1 Zhuqinia jingwanae | reverse complement strand
AGTGGCGCTAGTATTAAAAGTGTGTTGGTTCGCACTCTTACTTTACTTATAAATGATGATGATCATGATCATGATGACGATGATGATTGTATAATAATGACCAAGCTCACACACACACAAGAAAATGCAAGTATAAAAAATCAAGAGCTTTTTCCAAGTGGATTTTAGTTTTTATCTGAGAATTCAAACCAATATTTTAACTGTCGCAAACTCTCTACTCTCTCTCCCTCTCTAGTAATGTCTACGTTTTTTTACGTGCAGTTCTCCAGAACTAAGGAAGGTATTTTTTTCCTTTTTCAAAGAAGGATAATAATAATAATAATATAAAAGCTGCCACCTTTGAAAATATTCTACATTTCTTTCCTGTTTTGTTATGTTATATTCCCATTGTGCAGCAAAACCAAAGCCATGAATCTCTTAAAAAGTCAGAAATCTTCTTCGTCTTCTTAAGTTTCCGTTCTTTTATAAATTTTTATGCTTGACTTTTTTTTATAAAGTTTTCTTTTTCATTCATTCACTCGTTCATTCATGCAACCAGAGAGTGGGAAATGTATATGATAATGATGACGTTGCAAACAGGAACTTGTTCTCCTTCTTTTATTTATTTCAGGAAAGAAAAAGGAGGGAATAATCTGATCTTGTGAAAAATCTCACACTTTTTAACTTTCACACGTTATTCAGCCTCATAAGCGGCGGAAGAGATGAATCTTTGAAATATTTTTTTTGTATAAAAATAGGGGGAAAATGTGAAACCGCTAATAATTTATTTCACACCTTGAAAAAAATACAATAGAAGCGTCGTCTTGCAAAAAAAGACTTAAAAAAGATGCTCAAGAGGTTATCTTCTTTTGATATCTCAATTCATTCATTTTTTTTGTAGTCATCCTTTTTTTTATACATAAAGTATTATTTTTTTGGTTTGATGATTAGATTAGCGTGTGCTGATTACATCGAATTTTATTTTTTTACAAACTGTTCAAATGACTGATCATTCAAAAAAGAACAAGTGTCAAGGGATGCATAGTATAAAGTTATTGTGAAAAAGTTGTATGTAATTTCCCTGAATTTATCTCCAGGGACAAATGATTTTCATTGCAAATGTTCCACATTTTCAATAATTTTTACACCATAAATACGTGGCATTTTTAGAGGAAATGCACTCTATCAATTTAGTAAGGACAATATATAAAATTGTAACATGTTCATCATCATGATTACAAGGGAAAAACAAGTGGTATTAATTCAAGATTGATCGGTATATGTATATCTCTCTCTCCCTCTGCCTCTGCCTCTCTCTCTCTGAAAATCTGCAATAAAGCCCCTGTTCTGCTTTGTGTTGGTTCACTACTGTGTATTATAATCATAATCATCATGATTATTACTATTATTGGCATTATTACCAAGAAAGAGCATCTGTTCCTTTCTGTTATCATTTTATTATTGTTGTAAAGTGCAAAAGGCTAATGAAATCAAGAGCGTGGTCGCACAGGGACCTTCATTCAATCACCACCACTTCTATTCCCTCTAAATATATATACTATTCCACCAGCAACCATCATCATCAGAAATGGACGAATATATAATATGTATATACATTATATATAATAGTGGAAATATTATAGGAGTATGTAGTGATCCCATTCCCTCCGCTACTTACATAGACACCTAATAAATCTCAAATTGAGCATCAGCTTCACAGCAGCAATAACAGCAAGGCAGTAGCAACAACATCAGCAGTAGGCAATGGCAAGGCAATGTATTGTTTAGTTTTTTTTCTCTCTCTCTCTCTCTCTCTCCTCTCTACCCAACTGACTTGGCTATAGAGTAAGTGGAATAAAAAGGGAATGAAATGAATAAATAGAATCATTCCAGCACAATTCACTTTTGGGCAGTTGGCCTTTTTTTCTCTTTCTCTCTCTCTCTCTAACTTTCGACAAACACAATAATAATGGGAATACTACTACTAGAACAAACCAAACCGGCCATCTGAATCTAAAAAAAAATCAGTCGTTTACACAGAGCAGAAGAGGAAAAAAAGTAGCAGCAAAATGAAGACTTGTGTGTGTGTGTGTGTGTGTGTGTCGCATTGATACATTGTCCCTTTTGTTGGCACTGTGAGCCTGATACTACTGCTACTACGTAGCGCAAAAAAAGGAAGTCAAAGTTTTACAGGGACAAGGGAATATTATCTGTATGTATGTATATCCATCCAAGTAAGTAAGTATATATATTATAGCGGATTCACATATGTCACCACCAGCACCACTCTACGACATAATAATAATGTATGCTGCTACACGTATAAATAGTAGACTCTGTTGCAATGAGAGAGAGAGAGAGAGAGAGAGAGATTACATCATCATCAACTCTATCTAAAAAGCAGGAAAGTGACATAAGGAAAGTGTTATTTCCACGTGAGCGATTCTTTTCTCAAGTTAAATTTATCTAGCTCCTCTCCATATTATTATACATACAACAAAAATGTTAACTAAGTGTGTATATTTATATATTTGTATACATTCTACTTTGACTCGTGTATGGAAAAGGGTAGTAGTATGTGTTATTAACAATGCACTATTATGGTGAATGGTGACAAATGCACACGTTTTGAATATTCTTTTTTTTGGGATTGCAGATTGCAGTTATCATAATCGCTTGATGATGATGATGATTGCATTATATAACCATTTTTATGATTAAAGATGTTATTATGTGTGCTTTACTCAAGTGAATATTTTAAATTTGTCCTTGTCACTTGTCAGCACATGCTTGTTTGAAGGTTAAAATTTATTAGCTTCTTTTTTTTTAGCTGGGAGCCCTTAAGGTCACTCAAGTGTGGATCCTATTCAATTTTTTATTTTTTTAAAAGAGTTCATTCATTCAAATTCATAGGGATTCACATTGCTTTTTTTGTTTTGTTCAATGACCAAGTGAAAAAAAAGTAAACTAGAACGGCAATGATGATGATGATGGTTGCAATGGTGTTGGTGGTGGTGTTACGTGAGCCCTTTCAAGATGATAATATGTTTTATCGTGATTTGAAATGCTTGGATGAAAATTGCAAAAAACAATGAAGCTTGACCAAAAAAGAAACCCAAAAATGGCTCATATTAATAGTAATTTACTACTTTGCTCTCTGTTTAAGCTGACCATTTTTTTTGCTGCTAAGTACATATTCTAACAGCGTTACTAAACTCAAAATGGCTAGTTGTTTTTGGAAAGAGTTTTTAAACCTCAATAACAAGAGTAGCAACAACAACATCAACATCATCACCAAAAAAAGAAGAAAACTTTTCTCCGTTCTCATTTGCTATTGTACTTTTTATTCATAATATTTAGTCTTTTTCCCTTCATGCATACATGTCGCAGCTTCCGTTTTAACCGAATAAGAGAAGAGAAGGACACATACGAAGAAGATGAAGACTAAAAAGGAGTTTTGTTTGTTTTTTTTTGTTGTTTTTTCTTCTCTCTCTCCTTTTTTTTACTCTTGGTCTCTCGTAAACTTTTCTTCTTCTTTTTTTACTCTTGTCTTTATTTTTTTTGTTATTTTGAATTGAAGCAAAGAGCTTTACACTGGTTTTTCCAGTTTTTGTTTGGAGTTGTTGTTGTTGTTTTTTGGTTTTATATAATACGTACATGGGTATATATTTTTTTAGCTTTTTTTTGGTGATGGAATGGTGGTGTGTTCCGTTCGTTCTGGTTCGTAAAATGTTATGTCGGCCGATAAACAAGGGACGTAGAGGAAAAAGAGACACATACACAGTGAAAAACCAACAAAATTTTCTATTTTACAAAGTAGTTTTTGGCGGTGGTGGTGGTGGTGTGTTGTTGTTGGTGGTGGTGTATGTATTATTATAATACATGCTTTGGCACTGGCACATATAAGCACACACACAAAAGCGTTGGATTATTATTACTACTGTTTTGTGTATTGTGTAGAGTCTTTTTTGTCGTTGTCGCATTACTGAGCAAGAACAAGAACAACACAAGAAAATACAATAATCAACCAAAAAAGTGGAACTGACCATCATTTTCATCCAAAATACTGGCATCATGGTATCATTATCATCGTGATGATCATCGTGATGATGATGATCATCATCATCATGATCGTCATAATATAACATAGGACGATGGAGACCCAACGAAATAATCCAGAGACCAGAGAGACCACTACTTCCACCACACGACAACGGCATAATAATAACCACAATGTTTATATATAAAAAAAGAAGACTAACTATTTCCAGAGCAAACAGTTCAAACTTTGTATGTCTGCTTCTCCCTTAAATATATATATATATACACCATGTACACATGTATATGATTATTTTTTTGGTGGAAGAGGAGGAACAGCAGCCAAATTTAATGTCATCATCAACTCTGTCTTGCTTGTTGTTTTTTGTGTTGTGACGACTTTGCTTTCACTTTGTTTTCTTCTCTTATTACACAATATAAACCTATGCATAAAATAGATTTTATATTACCTAAGTAGAGTAGTAGCATCGTTTTTATACACAGATAAAATCCGTATGAAAATTTCCCTTTGTTGTTTTGTTGTTGTTGTATTATTCACATTCACAACATCAGCCACTGCTACTACTTCTAATATCACCACCATACAACAAAACAAAGTCGTCTTCCAGATATAAAGAGAGAGAGAGAGATCTCATTTCCCTTTTTCTCCTCCTCCGACAAAATTGCATCAATAAACCATTCAAGCTATAATACACTCCAAAAAAGAAACACAAGAGAGAGAGAGAGAGAGAGAGAGCTTGGGATGTGATGTGATGTAAGCAGTAGTAATGCCATGGTATGTGCCCTTTGAGGAAAAACTTGAACGTGAACGCCTTTTACAACTACTACTGTTTGAGTATTATCATCATCATCATGATCATGATGTTCGTCAAAAAACATAGCAGCATTTCTCTCTTCACAAGAAATAAAGAATGAAGAAGGAAAGCAAAGCCGTCATAATAGCAGAAGCAGAGCACACACAATACACAATCACTGCTTCTTCTCTCTCTTTTTGTACCCTTTTAAAAACTTGCATTATGTATCACTAAACTCTTTTATTTTTTTCTACTTCTCTCTCACATCTCCCACCATCCAAAAAATATATATAAATAACATGCTCATCGTCAGATGATCGATTCCATTATTTTTTTTCACAGTGTAGCCAATGGATTTGATTACAGTGGTAAAAGCAGCAAAGCAAAGGCATTAAATGAAGAAAAAAAAATAATACAATGTAATGTATTGTTATTACCAGGCGGGTATATATTGTCGTCATCATCATCATCATCATCAACAATAAGATGCCTTAGCCTGCTTTATTTTTNTAATGTATTGTTATTACCAGGCGGGTATATATTGTCGTCATCATCATCATCATCATCAACAATAAGATGCCTTAGCCTGCTTTATTTTTTTAATGCACTGTGTACAAATGTACGATGCGCTACATGGATTTCCACTGAATTCTAAATCAGACTGTTGATTAGCTTTTTATGATAATTCTTTTTTCCTTGCTGGTTTCATTTCATAATGTTCCAAGCTGTTATGTTGTAATGTTCCCAAAAAGAAAAAGACGAAATATATATATATATAACCAAAAAAGTAACCCTTTTTTACTTCAACTTGTTTTTCTGTGATTATGTACCACCACCAACAGCACCACGACCACTGATTCAACCATACCGTGTCGAACAAGAGTGCAAATATGATTTGAATTAAGTTTTGTGATCCTCCTAAATAAGTTGCTGGTTTGAGCCGGTATATTTTGTAGTTGGTATGTGTGTGTGGTGGTAGTGTTGGTGGTTGGTAATCTATATGATAATCAAATCTATGGCTTATGATATCATCATTTTCACCAAAATCATCCTTATCATGTCATGATCATTGTCGTGTTGTTCTCTCCTTCTTTTTTTATATGATGATGATGATGATCTCTGGGATCAAGTCAAAAAGTCAAGCCTTTTTTATTATTATTATTACTACTACGCTTTTTCTTCGTTTTTTACACCCCTTTCCCTAAAGCCTTTGAAAATATGTACCTTATTTTTTATGCCTTTTTTTACTGCTATTTACTATTATTATTACAAATTTATTTTCGTTAATCTTCCCAAATTTTTTTGTCTTCCTTAAATTGATCCACAAAAAATCTATTTCTTTTTTTTTCGATCACATACTCACAGGAGGAGAAAATATATTTAATACAGAAAATAAAATCAAAGTGGAAAAAGTGGTCCGTTAAAAAAATTGTTATCGTTCCCAAAGGACGCAAGAGCCCACACATACATACATTCATACATGTATACAGATACATACCATCACCGTTTTTCAAGGGCTCTGGTTCTGCTTTCGGTTTTTTTTTCTTTCAGGTTCCTCTTTTTTTCCTGACTTTAAGCAAGAAGGATGCGGATGGTAAAAGGGTTATTTTTATTATTATCTTATGTGTATCTAATATATAAATCAGCAGCAGTGAGAGAGAGAGAGAACACACAAAGAAAGAGATTGAATGGCTACACACACACAGAGGAGATCTTCCTCTCTCACTCTCTCCCTGGATTGGGAAGAGATTTATTGGAGTATCATTATTGGCAACGGTATTTTATCGAAAATGGAATAGAATCTTCTTTTTTTACAGAGATTTCTTTCTTATTTTCTCCCTTTTTTTGGAAAAAAAGGTATTAGCGGTATATATAGTAGTTCTATTCTGCTTGTTGGTGTGGTGGTGGTGAATGTAGTGGACCCATTGGTCCGAGAAAGGAAAAGTCCACCCTTGGGAATTCACAGAAAGAGAGAAAGAGAGAGAATCAAGAAAAGAAAAAAGGCATCCAATTCCATTTTCAACAGTAGTGATGGTGGTAGTAGCAAAAGCACAAGTGTATAAAGTGTACTTATGTAAAAGGCTTAAATAAAAAGGAAGCTTTTGCTTTTTAGCTTGTCTCTCTCTCTCTGTGTGAATGAATGAATGAATGAACATGTTTGCTTCTTGCCTATTCGTTCTATTTTTTTTATTGCTAACGCATGGGTATATTTTTTTATATCACCAGCCAGGAGAAGAAGAAGAGTATTATAGTTAAACTTGCATTGCACACCTTTTTTCCCTTTTGAATTGAAATACATAAGTCAATCGAAGAAAAGAAGAGAGAAGAAGAAAAAAATAAACTACTAGAAAGAAATACTTCTTTCTTTTTTTTCTTGCTTCTCAACTTTTTTCCGATCTGTTGGATCGCGTGTGCTGCTTTTTAAAAAAAGAAAAAAAACTTTTTTTTCTGGTATGTATTCAACCAATAAGAAATTATATGGGTGTATATTTTTGTATGAAAAAAAATATATATCTATATTTTTAAAGTGGCGCTATGTAATATGCTGCTACTGCCGGTTTGTTTGAAACTATGGCTTGAAAACATGGAACGTGGATGAAATGAAGAGATTCCTCCACAGAGAATTTTTGTCTTTTTTTTCTTCTTCGTTTGAGCGGAACTTGGAATTGCAAAAAGCGGAGAAATATGTGTACACGCTGCTGTTTAAAAAAAAAAGAGAAGAAGAAGAAAACATGTATCTCTGTCTGTTACTATACAGAGCACATAGAGATATATATTTTTTGAGACATTCACTTTTTTCCAGAAAAATACTGTGAATTGGTGATTTATGATGGCAGCATCATTATTCCATCCATTTCCAGCGGTAAAGCGGGAAAATACATAGGTATATAGAAAATATATGGCAGCAGCTTGTTGGGAGTTCTTCTTCTCCTTAAAATGTATTCATGTGATGCGTACGTGGATGGTGGTGGTGGCAGTGTGCATTGGTGTACCCTTTTTTTCTTTCTCGTTTAAATTATAAGTTTTTTTACTTCGACTTCTTTCCTGGTTTTTACTCTGATTTAGAGGAATAAGTCACAATGCAAGATTTATGGTGTGACAATGCTTGATTTATTTTTTCGAGACATAATATATATATTTTTTATCAACTATATTGAATTTAAATTTGAAATTTTTGTGTTTCCTTCTTATTTTTTTTTATCGGGAGGTGGGATATAAGTTTGTTGGATTTGGAGTAGTTGTTTGAGGAAGAATATAGCGAAGAAGAAGAAGAAGAAAGAAAAAATGGGAGGAGGAATTCTTTGGAGGATATAAGCTTTTTTAGTCTAAATTTTTTTTTGCCCTGTGATAAAATATTAGATCGTGTTACCCAATTATTTATGAACAAATGGTGAATTACGATCAATAAATTACAATTTTGACATAAATATAATAAACAAATTAATAATAATAATAATAATTAAATTTAATAGCAATTTTTGTGATGATGACGATGACGTATGGATGAGCACATGTGGGAATCTTGTGTGGTGGTGTATGTATGAACTGGACTGGACATGTGTGTGCTCCTAATTAAACCGCAATGAAAATAAATACTTCCGTGTCGGCACTGCCGTATAATCAACACGATATGATCGTCATTATTACTACTACCACAAAAATGTGTATATTATAAAACAAATGCATCTGTGTGCATGTTCATACGTAAATGAATGGTATACAAAGGAAAGTATTGTTTATAAATTTAGTTGGGTGCAGATGGGTGATTGGGCGGGGGAGCCAATGCCAAGAATGGAAAGCAAAGTGAGCGAAAATGACTTGGATAACGATGCTCATTCATTCATTGAGAGAAAAAAAAGTCTCTTGTCTTGTCTTCATGTAATAATAATAATAATAATTTTTATATTTAGACAAAGTGTACACACACAAACACACAAACAAGTGACACACACATGTGGTGACATATTTATTACGTCAAGACAAGATAGAGAGGGATAACGGCTTAATAACAAATAGGTACATACAATTTTCAAAGCCAATAAGGCACACACATTCATACAACAACACAACAAACAAGAAGAAACAAAAAGAACTCTTTGTTTTTTTCTTTTCAGGCTTCTTGTTGTATTGAGAGAGTGAGTGGCAGCCGCTGCAGCGGCAGACTTTTGGACATCAAAATCATGTTGATTTGCTTGGCATTTGGAATCATTAATCACTCCTGTGCTTTTTCTTCCTGTGTGTATGCGTGTAAGAAGAGTATATTCAACTGAACTTGTTCACACTTTTTCTGAATGAATGAGCTCCTTCTTTCGATAATGAACGGGTAAATGAACGTGTTACGTAAAAAAAAGTAAAAGGACAAGTTGTGTTTTTTTTGAAGGGGGTGCAAAAAGGAAGTACAATGAATTGCTATTGTCATTGTCGCAAATTATTATTATTATTATTTTGAAAGTGAGTAGAATTTCGAGAGAGCGAGTGTATATTGTAGTATTGTGGACATACCTGGAGAGTATTTTTGAGACGCATCCATGAGAAACGCGGAGTTGTCTGGAGATGTCACACGGGCGAACTCCATTATGAGCCAGCTCGACGATCCGTTGACGGACCACATCTGGGAGCGGTCTTCCGTTGACGAACACGCCACCCAACTGATTCACACCGCCATGACCTGCACCACCAAAATCACATCACCGTGAACATTAACCCATTAAATATGGTATTACATTTTACTCACATACGTGAACATGATTATTATTACAATATACATAATATTATTACATTTTTTATACTATACTTTTTTTATGTATCTATTTTTTTTGTTTTTTTTTGTTCTGTATTAGGTAAAAAATAGAGTATATATAGTAAATATGTTACAGTGGGTGGATCTACGTGTAATTTAAAAATAAAACGGTATACGTTTATTTTTTTCAGGTGTGTTGTAGGTGCGTGAGGATAAAAAAAATTATAAGTGTGCGCAAAATAAAGTATTAAAAACATTAGGGTGCTGCTTGCAAATAATTATTATTTTTTTAAATATAAATTTTTCAAAATAAATAACGTGGAATTTTTAAATAGATAAATATCGGTGTAAATTTAATAAAAGCTTTTACTGTGCATAGAAAAAAAATATTTTTTTCGTGCAAATTAATTAAAAATAGTGCAATTAAACTAATAATTTATTTATTATAATTAAAATGAAGTGTGTCACTCAACACAATTTTTTTTAATCGTGATTATTATTTTACTTCGTGTCATCATTAAATATTACGTAGTTTTAACTTTATGTAGATATATTTTTTATTGTAGTATGGAGTATTAACCTTTCTCGTCCTTATTAGCACTGATCTCATCCCAAAATTCGGCATAATCAACAGAAACTGCAAAAATGAGAAACAAAACAAAACAAAAACAAACTTTTAGTAAAACGACGCATTTTGTATGAAAATTTTTTGTCAACGATTTTTTTTGTACACGATGAAATGGCAATGTGACAAAAAAGTAAGTAGGATTCTTTAAAAAATAATTATTCGTTAGTATAATAATATTTATACATTACCCTAATTCTACAAAATTACTATACGAATAATTACATATATATTTTTTGTATATACAGTTTCCGTTCTTGTTTTAAACTAGCAACAAAACACGAAGAAAAAATAAATTTACAACAACAACAGCTAATTATACAAAGTTATTATAATTCGCACTACAGTGCATGTAAATTACATTAAAGTTAAAAGAAGGAAATAAGAGAGAAGAAAGATTTTTTTTAAAGAAAATATTAGTCAAATAAACTACATTACAAAAACTACTCAACTAATAATAAGAATTAAGGTTTAACAATACAATATTGTACAAGTTGATTTTTTGGAAGCGCTAGTTTTATCAAGATTTTTTTTCAAAATATTATTATTTTGAAAATTGGATTCAATGCTTTTCATGATTTTTTTTTCTTCAATGAGCTTATAATACAACCGCATGAAAATCTCTGGTCAATAAAAAAATATTCAATAATATTTCAAGTACATATATTATAGTACATATAATAATATACTTAATACCACCACTTCATATTCCAATGATGCGGTATTAAAAAATAGATAGAGAGAGGGTCTCTCTTCTCTCTCTCGATACACACACTCGACAGATCATAAAACATAATACACTCAACAACTGTTTGTACTACAAAGCTGTTGACAAGAGATAAGCTAGAGATTACATCTCTGAACATTACACAAATTCAGGGAACACACATAAAACATAAATATTCACATTCACAAGCCAAAAAGCCGACAAACATTTGGTTTGGGAGCAGAAGCAAAAAAAAAAGAATGAGCAGCAGCAATAGCAGCAGCAGTAGCAGCGGTAGAGAGAAGGGAGCCGCTTTATAGAAGGACAGCGACATCAACACAGAAAAAAAGCAAAGTAGGTAGTAAGTAGAATAGCAACATAAGTTGTGATGTCGATGATAATAAAATTACGTTATGTACAAAGTAAAAGGGCCCTCAACAATGAAAAAAAATCTGTTTTTCACAATAACATACACACATATGATTCATTATACAAAAATGATCATGTTTTATGATGGCGATATATATAATAATAAATATGAAGTTGATACTGCTATTTATTGTGAATAATCCTGAAAAAACTCAATGCAAAGCATATACAATAATATTATTGTACGGGCTGGATTTTGTGATGTCAAGACATCCCCAGAGAATATATTTTTTTCAATGTTGCTACATTTTATATATCTCTACAATACTCTTCATTCAACAGCAGAGAAAAGGAAGAGAGAGAGTGAGAGAAGGAAAAAAAATGTCATTCACTTCAGTCATCCAGTCAACTCTCTGCCAGTCAGTCCGACAATCCCCTGGACTTAATTCAATTTTGCAATATGTTTTTTTTTGTATTTATTTTTTCGGTGGTATACTACTCACTTTATCATATCTCATCATATGCCCTTTTCGGTATGAATCTATTTCCCTGTTGAGCTGATGTACAATTTTTTTTTGTGCATACATTATATTTTATGATGTGAGATGGGATCATTAGGATGATGATCTTGATATGATGGCATACATAAAAATGTGGAAGTGAACTGAAATAAGCAGACGAGTGCATTAATCAAACCATATTTCATTTTTTTTTCAAAGAAGAGGAGCATCCCAAAATAACAATAAAATTAAAAAGGGAATCATGTTCTCTACTACTACTGTCGCTTATACAAAAGTGCATTAAAAATGTACACATTATGTACTAGTTAAGATACTTTTTTTGGCCAATAAAAAAAGGTCTAAAGGGGCGGAAGATTTTTTTTGATCCCCTCTTTATATAAAAAAAAACTTATTTAACTTGCTTACCTAACTTTGTTCAAAGTAAACAATAAAAACAACAACAAAATGCAAAATAAATAGCTTTAAAAAATATGTAACCAAAAGTCGTTGCATTAAAGATGCTAAAAAACTCACACTAAAAAATTATTGCGTTACAGCCTAATAATATAAGGAAATACAATAAGAAAGGGTTGTAGTTGTAGTAAAAGAATGGATGACTTTGATTTTTCTATCCTTTTTATTTATATGAATGCGAAGATTTTTTTTGATCCCCTCTTTATATAAAAAAAACTTATTTAACTTGCTTACCTAACTTTGTTCAAAGTAAACAATAAAAACAACAACAAAATGCAAAATAAATAGCTTTAAAAAATATGTAAAAATAATAAACCAAAGTCGTTGCCATTAAAGATGCTAAAAAAATCACACTGTAAAAAATTATTGCCTTACAGCCTAATAATATAAGGAAATACAATAAGAAAGGGTTGTAGTTGTAGTAAAAGAATGGATGACTTTGATTTTTCTATCCTTTTTATTTATATGAAATGAAATAAAAATCAGATCATGAGAGAAAAAAACAGAAGAAAACTTTGAAAAAAAGTACAGAGGAAAAAAATGCAAGAAACAAAAACAAGTTAAGGAAGAGAAGATCAAGAGGGGAATGCAGCAGCAAAAAAAAAATAAAAAAATAATAATGCCAAGCCAATGTCGTTATACATTTTCTTCCCTGATTCCTCCCGGAAAAAAAAATGCAATGCACTAAATTTTTTCCTTCGGTGCTATTCTTATATAATATATTGTTATGCATAATATAAAATGAACATTAAAGTTTTATAAGGAAAAAAATATTTTCCCCAAGTTATTTTTCTCTTCTTTTTTTTCTTCTTCTCCTCATCTCATCATGTTCACTTTGGTTGCCAATAAAACCTCATTGAGACCATGTCTAGGTTTTTTCCTTCTCCTCTTCCTTGTTGTACAACAGTAAAGGAGAGAGAGCGAGAGAGAAAATCCTGGTGATCACAATGATCATCATCCTTATTTTCTCCCCTAACCCAAAACTAGTCTAGAAAATAAAGTGAACAAGTGTATCAAATCAAAATGCATTACTCCACATCTTCTTTTTACTGACGGGAGAGAGAGAGAGAGAGAGTAGTGGAGGAGCAGTTGTGTGCATTTACTTTTACTGATATTTATTGATCCACTTAAAGTTTTAGTGCTGCGGTGGTTTATGCCCCCTCCTTTCTCCTCTTCTCCTTCTTCTCCTCTGCATCTTCATAATAATAATAGTACTTGTCAAGCCGTAATAATAATAATAATAACAACATAACAACTATGTATTTTTTTGCTGCTGCTATTCTGCTTGCTACACTACTACTCCAAAATGAAACAAGGAGACAAACAACAAACCAAAAAACATATTCTTTTTTTTGTGTGTTGCTCCTTTTCTCTTCCTACTTTGATGAGATCGAGGATCCTGATGGAAATCTCATGTTTTGTTGGGCCATCAAATCAATTTCTCTCCAATAATATACAAAACTACACATTGTTACTTAAATATATACAAAAATTCAACAATGGGTGAAATGTCGCAACAATAAAATGTGATGATAAAGTGGATTTATGTAACTATTCAGTCGTTTTTTTATCTTCATTTTTTTTTTCTGGGATGATGACGAGATGAGCTTTTACGTATAATAATAATAATACTTAATACAATTTACTGGGTCAAAACAAGCTCTTTTCTAAAACATTATTTTAAACAGAATCATCATCATGATATGATATGATATACAAAAGTAGACAGAAGAAAAAACAGAGTCAAAAGTCATCCATCATCATCGGTTGGCATTACATTATATACTCCAAGTTGTATTGCCCTTCTTCCTTTTTTGCACGAGACCACCCTTAGCGAACGTTCAATGTGGTTGTCTGATGGCAATTAAATTGAGAGTGGATTGACGCAGTTCACTTCATATTTTGTTTTCACTCTCTCTCGTGTTCTTAAACACTGCTGCCATACGATTACATCAAGAATGATCAGTAGTGATCAAAATAACAGCATTTCATGTGTATAGTTTTGCTTGCCGTTGTTGACCCGACCCTAAGCAGCAATAATATTATGCATAATATTATTTTGACTTGGGGTTGATTTGTGACGAAGATGATGATGATGAGATGCGAGGATGCATACAGCGAGCGAGCGGCGGCGGCGGCATTTTGCCTTGTGCTTTCATCATAGACAAGCGCTCAGACGCGTGCCGTGCCCATCATCCATTACCGCAAAAAAATAAGGTTTTTTTTCTAGAGCAGTAGTGGTGTAAGCAGCAGCAGTGGTGGAGAGGGAGTATATTATATGATATCCATAACAGTCAAAATAATAATTTATTAATATCTGAGTTGCGTCAAACCAAAAATTGCTCATTTTTGGACGAATTTGGGAGGATTATGCATGAGAAGATTCAGAGACATGTCTGGAATCTTTATTTGGCGATTTATTACTTTATTACACTGCATCCTTACATGCGTACGCGTCACCTTTTCTACAACTACAACAAATGCATAAAAAAAGGTTGGTTCTAAGCCATCTAATATTGACACGTACATCTAACATAGGTCTTGAGAAGACACAGTTGACTTGCAAGTTTAGCAACAACTCAAGAAAAAAACGACTTTTGAATCTGAAACGTCAAAAAAAATACATAGGTTAGGTAGGACCCTGACTTTTAGACCAAGACCAACACATTCAAAAAATACTGAGGTTAGGTAGGACCCTGACTTTTAGACCAAGACCAACACAACATCTTGTTCTTGTCCTGATGAGAAGCAACAAACCATGTGTGTAGACTTTAAGTGGAATCGGTTTGTCTCCTACACTCCATGAATCATTTACACCGAATAAAAGTACTTTTTGTTTGTTTAACAGGAACAACAACAAAAAAATGCTCAAATGAAATTTTTTGTCTAGTGTATCATCCAATCCTGCTTTCTTTCTTTATTTTGTGTACTATTATATAGTGCATTTGTATATATAATGCACATATTATTATATATTATGTCATTATTCATTACTCTCTCTAAAGAAAAAAATGTTAAATTTTTAACAAGAAGAGGAGAAATGAAGTATGGAGTGTAATGGAGACCTCACAAGAAGCAAAAGGGCAAATAAATAAACAAGAAGAAAACACACAAACAATCAACAATACATTTTTTTGTTAGATAAATGCCCAGTTTGAATCCTTTCTGCACACACAGCAGCACAGAGAACATTTTTATTTCAACATATTTTTAAGAAAATATTTTCAAGTCATCTTACAGTTCATCATCATCATCATATTATATGTATATTATTTTGTGACCAGCACGGATTCCTCAACTATCTCTTTTTATATTGATGTTGATAAATATTGTGATATAATTCAAGGGCAGATTTTAAGAAGAAATGGAGAAAACAGTGCAGGATATGTGCATTATAATAAATTAGGTATAATAGGTGTTTAGTGTGGGGTAACCCCAGCACAGTTTCAATTTTGTGTTATTTTATTTACTCAATCCATTTTTTTGTATTTTTCCTTCTAAAACTCATCATGTGTCATTGGAAGTTCAAGAAACGTTTATACCTGCGCGTTATTATTATTACTACTAGGTACATATAGTCAATGCATCTGTCAATGTATCTATAAAGAGTCAGTTTTAGTCAGATTTTTCAAAGGAATTTGAATTCATGGAAGAGAACCACAGCATGAGCTTTGCTTTAAACTGTGACGGAGTTCATTTCACTCGCCTTTTTCGTCGTCGTCACAAGAAAATATTATTGTCCTATTCAACGTTGCAATTGCAATAATAATGATAATAATAATAACAGCCAAAAAAAAATGCATACATTTCGTCAGCATGTCTCGTTTCTTTTCTAAAAATATCTTGTGTATTTTCTCTCCCGAGAAAAATGAAGTGTCTTTAAACGTCTTTAAACTAATAATGTAAAGCCGCATAATGGACGAATTGTAATATTATTATCATCAAAACACATCAAAAAACCAAGAAGAAAAAACACAACAAGAAGAAGAAAGACCCTTTTTTGACAGAAGAAGAGGTTGAGGTGATGACGACGACAGTCATCACGATATGATGATAATAATGACTGTGTGTGTGTGTGTGTGTGTGACTGTGATGGCGGAAAATGAGGTGCATACACACACACACACTAAAAAAACACAAGAAAGAGCCAAAAACCTCAGAAAAAAACAAACCTTTTTTTTCTTTCTTTCTTTTGAGTAGTAAAACTCCTTCTTCTTTTGTAATAATAATTCCTTTTCTTTTGTAACCTCAGTTTTTTTTTCAAAGTGGATTATGCATATTAAGAAAAGGTGAGTAGTAAAAACCGACGGGAAAAGATGAAAAGGTGTTTGATTTGTTGTGATACTCTTTAAGATCTAATTGTTTTCGTATTACCTATATAAAAGCTTTACATTTTTTTGATACACAAGGCATTCAAATAAGAAGAATGCACGACATTATAGTTTATTAGGCCAGCCCAGGTTAAAGTTAAATTAAGATTTTTTTTCACTTCTTTAAGCTGGTCTGGCGCCGAGACCCTGCTGCTCACGTATGTACAAAAAATTCCAAAAATAATCTCAACAAATTTATAAGAAAAAAAAGGAGGAAGAGGAAAATAATCAGAAAATGAGGTACATACTAGAGAGGTGTTGACTTGACATTGCCTTTGCACTTGCAATGCATATATATGTACATGTGATATATGTAATAGTAATAATAATACAATTATTTGATGTAGTTTTCGTAACAAAGGCAAGCCCATTACATTTTGCCACCGCAAAACGAGAAATGTAGGTAATAAAGCGTATGATGACATTATATAGATGGTTAGCAGCAAATATGTACGTTTAAATGACAGAGTGTGTGAACTTGCATTGGGTGACAAGAGATAGAGACTATAGAATTCATTGCACTTTGCTTTTGCCGATGTTCATGATGATGAGGAGTGGGGATGGCTTGCTGTGAGTTAAGGAAATTAGTTTAATCTCCCTTAAAAAATATAATAATATATGTCTCCGAGTTTTATTGCTTCCTCCTGCGTTTTTTGTTGTTGGATTTATATACTTTTTGTTTTGTTGAAACCCAACAAACCAAACATAACAAGTCAACAATGTCCCTTGTCTATTTTGAATAAGTGATGAAATCCTAAAATATATGTATTATTTCGTACTAAAACAAGAATAAATGGAAATGGAGAAATAAAAAAAAATAGACTGTTGCTCTGTATTTTATATTTACAATTTAGAGAAGCAATAATGATGATGGGAGTGCAGTAGTAATAGTGGTGGTGTATGAAAATGGAGGGCTCTATTCTAGCTAGCTAACCAAGCGTCATGTCATCGTGACTGATCATGATCACCACGGTTTGCTGCACTGACTGATGTGCTTAATTGCCCTTGTACAACAAGAGGAGCGCGCATATAGCGCAACAGCAGCGTGCCCCTCGTGTCCTGTATATATTTTCTTTACCAGGCCATAGGCATACAAATTCTCCGAGAAAATGCATAAAATGAAAATATTATGAAATACAATGCAAATTTTCACACAGCATGGCATATTTGCATGCATGCAGCAGAAGGAAAAACCAAAATAATATAATAATTGTGTCAAAGAATACAAAAAAGGGAATAATATTTATTTTGCAAATTTTTTTTGGTAGAGGAAATGTTTTTTTTATGATTATTGTTTTGGATTTTTTGGTTTGTTTGTGTGAGGAAGAAAGGGAGTGTTTTTTTTTTGTGGTGGTGCTTGTTGTGATTGTGATCTTAAGGCTTACTCTTACAAGTGTAGTACTCCATCATATTCTGGTTGTATCTGTATGCCGTGGTCAGGTCCATTTTGAGAGCGGCTGTTTTTACAGCTGCAGCTGCCGCTGCGGCTACCGCTAATTGTTGCTGATGATGATGATCTCCTCCAACAATGCCACTGACACCACCTCCTCCACCACCAGCACCTGGATGAAATGGATAGCCCAGCGTTGCTGAAGAAGAGTCAGTGGGGGTGCTGCTTATGGGGGGAACAGTGCAATGATTTCTATTGTTGCTAGTACTATTATTGTCGTTCGAAGAGTTATTGTTTGGATTGGGATTATTGGAATCAACACTATTCTTTTGCTGTTGCTGATATTGATGATGATACTGATATTGTTGCAACACTGCAGCAGCAGCGACAGCCGCTTGCTGATAATACAAATCACTTCGGATATCCACTTTCACTCTTTTATTTTGTAAATATAAATAAATAGATAAATACCAGAGACCAATCAAGATTACAGACTGTAACAATCAATAACAGTGTTTTCACTTGTTTGTTTGGTTGACAATGAAAGATTTTCAATCATGATCATGATGATGCACTCAACAACATATTATTACAAACATGCACATGTTATATAAAGCGACAATTATTGCACACAAGATTTTAAATTTTTTTCCACAAGAAACAACCAAATTTCCAAAATATTTATGGCACTATAATGTATTTCATGATTAAATCTGTATCTCTTTTGTCTTTTATCGGCACGTCATTTTAAAACGGGTTTGTCCTTTCTTCCGTTTCACTTTGATCTCCTCAAACAAGTAGTGTGTGTGTGCATGTATTATTGTATGTAGTAGTAGCAGGAGCGATAGTAATTGTCACCTCTTTTCGCGTAAAAATCCAAACAAGAACAAAAGCTTATTTTTTGTAGGAGCCTTGTTCCAATAGAACAACAGAAGAAGAGTGTGTCATGCAATAATAGTATAGGGCATGATGAGCCACGAGCTATGATTGTAGTCTGTATTCAACTTGATCCACGAGATGAGTCTTTGTACTGAATGAGAGCACAAACAACAACATGAATTGTTGTTTGTTGGAATATATGCGACAGATTTTTCGGAATCTCTTGTTCTAGTGGCAGTAGCAGCAGTAGCAGTAGTAGTCCTTCTCCCTTTAAAAGCTTTACTGCCTGTGCTACTGTATATTTTTTTGATTTTGCTGTTATTAGAGTGAAGTTTGGAACTTTGTGTTCTTTTTCTTTTTACTACACACACACACACACACCAGAGAAGAAAAAAAACAGAAAAACTACTACGAAAACCAAGAGGAAGAGCAGAGACGACACTTTCTGCTACTCATGATGATATGGCCATAGTAAATACACACGGTTGCATTTTGCTTCTATTTTTCCTCTCACTCTCCGGCAAAACTCTATAGTATTATTATTATCATGATGATTACTATGTGTATGTGTGTGTAGTGGTGTTACTTGTGTGAGTGAGGAGCTCATAGAGAACAGCAGCAGCTCAACAGCAAGACACACACACACACACACAGAGGCACATAAGCAATAAGGGAGTGAAAGAGTGACTCCACCCTTTTCCACTCGAAAGCCTGCCTTTTACACACTTTTACAGGGAAGACCAGGCCTGTAGTCACCAGAAAAATGCATGCTGCTCCCTAAACCATCCATCCGGCAACTCCAAAAACCTATAACCTCCTATGCACATATATGTATAGTGATGTATGACTTATATGAGAGAGAGAGAGAGAGAGATATATGAGCACCCATTTTTTACGTACATGTGACATTACACATATTTGTGATGACTTTATGATCATGTTTTGTTGACGATGTTGAGTTGAGAATCCGACAACCAAAAAAAAAATATACGAGAGAGAGAAGAGCAGAGCAGAACAGAAAAAGAAGAGGACACAGCAGCGAGCAAATGCATTAGCGTTGATCATATTGATGATGATCAAGATGACGATGGGCTTATGTGTGTTTTTATAGATAAAAAAAAAAGAAACAAGTCAGAACAAAATGCATTTCCCATATTTGTCGGTTCGTATTAGTTTACATTGCTACTTTACTGTTCACCCTATCCTTTGATTATTATTATACTACAAAAAAGCCTGTATGTATTTGTAGAAAACCCAAAATCTGTTGAAAAGTTATGTATCATCACATCATATTGCATTATGTCAACATAATCATCATACCAATCAATGCTAGAGACGAAATACTTCTTTTTTTTTGACAAAGGAGACCATGAAAAAATGATGATGACGGCACGGCATTTCCAGCACACGGATAACGTAGAGATTGGATTCGGATTGAGGTACGGGGAAGAAGAATACATACTTTTGACAATATTATACAAGATACACGTGTGTCCTATATGCTCGCATGTATGGATGTATTTATAACATATATATAATATTTGCTTGTGATGATGTTTATGATGCTACTGGACATCACATGTCATCATCATATCAAACTACCTCTGCAGATATCTGTATTCCTTTTTTATAAAAAATAAATATATAAAAAAGAAGATATTTTATCCTAAACTCGCGTCGAATCGTGTTCGTGTCGTCGTCTTTTTTTTGATTCTCTTGACTTTTTTGTGTGTCCATCCATAATTCAAGGGCAATGGGTAAGGAGAGAAGTTGACCAAACCAAAAATGAGACAAAGATTGACGAGATTTGTTTTTTTATTCACACGACACACAAGACAAGAGTACAAAGGAGAGCTAGTGTGTGTGTTTGTGTGTGTGTGTGTGTGTAGAGCAGAGGATGGACATTGCATTCCTGCAAGTATCGCAAGTATTGAATTACATTTTTTCGTATTTTATTTCATTCAAAAAAGTCGCCGTCGTTTCCTTTCGTTTTCCTTCTCAGCAGAAGAAAAATCATCTTATGAGATATGATGATGGTGATGATGATGATATGAACACCAAATTATGAATATATATACGCGTATTACATCATGTTAATATAACAAGTTTTTGGTGGTAAAACTTTAAAAAAGCAGAATATATGAATGAAAAATGTCCGGTGTGTGGTAGTAGTGTTGCGGTGTCAGGACATATATATTATTAGCTGTGATTTGACAAGACAAGATTAAAAATTTCCATTGTTTTTTTCCCAAGATACATTCAATGCTTTAAAATTAAAGTATTTTTTTGTAATCCAGCACACACAGCATACATATATCTTCTTGTAAGATTGTTGGGAATCAATTGAATTCTTGTGATAAAAATAATATTTGATACTTTTAACAAAGACCATATTCATAGAATAACTCTTTAAAATAGTGATAGCGATGATTATAGCAAGTACCTATACGTATTCTTTCTATTTTTCTTATTCAATCAAATTCTCAAATATGAAAACCACATCCGTTCCATTCCTTGAAGAAAAAAACCATATACACAAATGTTAAGAGATCTGACGTCTGAGAATACCGAAATATTTTCCCATTGTTTTCAAGATACAATAATATTTGGATACAAAAAAGTATGTAATAATGTGCTTATATGAAACATATGAAATCCAACAATGAATACCAAAACGAACTGGTTAAAATAATACGCATATACACA
>JAHZNC010002737.1:0-12332 GCA_027744095.1 Zhuqinia jingwanae | reverse complement strand
AATAAATCTACCGCCATCAACCTCAGCGGCATCATCACCAAGTACATGTACTGGTACTACTACTGTTCAGATTCCCGTTACAAGATCAAATTCACCCCCGGAGCGAATCTCACCTCCAAATCCTTCCTCATCTCGACGAGCATCTAATTCGTAGTAGATTCGTTTTTTATACAGCTTGTTATTATGTGTTCATTCTCAGAAAACTTTCCTTTTCTTTTTTTTACAATTTTAAATACATACAAACGTGAAAATCAGTATTGCATTTTTAAAATGATATTATTATTATTATTGCTATTATTATTGTTACAGTTATTATTTAAGCTTTGTACATCGTTTTATACTGAAAAAATCATCATTTATATTATATTTCATCATATCCAATATAATAAATTATTTATACTAATTTATTAAAGTACCGAAAATATATATATATAACTTGTAGGGATTCTAAAACTTTAAACATGTTTGATTCATAACCAAAATTATGCATTAAAGCTATTGTTACATATATTAATAATATATTTAAATATACATGAAACGATATTTATTCGACTGTGATATTCATTATTAACCATATATACAATACTATTACTTTTTCTAAGAAATATTTTAATTAAATTATACATGTGTGTATATGTAACTTATTGTAATCATCTTTAGTATTTGTTACTCTGATTATCATCTAAAGATAGAACATGAGTTGTTATTAAAATAAACTTTTAGAATTTAGTGAGCTAAAAATGAGTTTTTCTTGCAGTGCCATAACTGTAAATTAGAATTAAACTGGAAAGCTAACCAAAAAAAATATAAGGATTGACTGTACAATTTGACGATAATAAAAAAAATTTAAGAAAAAAATTATTTTGGAATGTGAATGTGAACATTTGAAATTTTGGATGAAATTTGAATTTATGCACATACATTAGTTAAATGTTTTGGTAATATATATGTATATATATAGCCAATTCGAAAAATTACTTTTAAAGGGTAATAATAATTGTTATATAGATGAAAATGCTAATCTTCAATATAAGATGCATGTTTCATTGTATTTTACGGGTTAAAAACACAAGATTATCAAAAACTGTTTTTGGATGGATATTCACCGCACGACTACTAAAAACCAACGAGCCCTCTACAAAAACTGTGTACCTCGATCAACCACCTCCATCATGTAAAACTTCCTTAAAAAATGGCGATTAAAATTAGTTTTAATATTACATAATATATATATATATATATACATTATATATTTTCTAAAATGATATACATACTTGTAGCAGAATAAAGAATCATTTAAGTGCTTTTAAAATGTTGAATGAAATTTTTTTTAAATAAAAAGTTGTTTGTGAAAAAATAAAAAAAGTGTCATTGATTCTTTTAATTTGAATTGATTTGTAGTTGAAACTTCAATTTGTACTTAATCGGTAATACACAGATAGGGTATATTTACTTGATTGATGAACTATCTATTTGTACTCATTCAGTTATACTTACTATATCGTTGTATGATATAACTTGTATCATCAATTGTCATAAAAACGGGGATGACAGTGACTGACATAATGCATTATAAACGGCCACTGTAAGTGCTTTGTTTCCCTTTTGTGCACTTGGTAACTTTTGTAAATGTTGGGCCTAAAATTTTCTAGTTTATCACAAAAAGCTGGTTGTTAAAGAAAGAACAAAAAAATGATTACTACTGCTTTTTGCTCTGCGACTTACAAAAAAGACTTGGAACACTTACACTGTAATTTACAACAGACTTTGTTTGAAGCGAAGAAAACTACAGAGAGAGACGATGTTGTGGGGTTTCCTGAAAAGTACAAATTAACACCGCCCACTGTTACTGTTACTGAGACTACCCACCATGGTGCAAATCTGTTTATCTGCGTAATCTCTCTTCTCTCCTTTGGCATTTCATCAAACCACGTTGTCGTAATATTTTAGATTTGAAACACATTCATTAATACATGTACACCTACTATATTTGCTAGCTTATTATTATTCTACTACAATTTCCCATTCACTATCATTGCTATTTTATTATTTTACAGACAGGTAGGATATAAAAAGTATTTAAACACTTGCAAAATCTTTGGTAATAGAGTCCCTCTTCATATGAGAAGTGTGCCACCTTCGGCTTACCTCGCTTGTTATAATATGACTCATATGACCCTTCTTTTTAAACAAAATGGTGGAATTACAAGCTCTCCCAATGTTGTATGTACCGCTGGGGGTAACTATCATTTCATCGATTGCCATTGCATCCTGTTTGATGACTAGTTGATCTTCAGATTGTGATAATCTAAAAACATAGAATAGAAAAATGCGTATTATAAGAAAAAGCCTAATGAACATGACGTTACGTAGACTTCAAGTAGACAGTTCATTTAAACCTGATGTTTAAGCCTTCAGCTCTTGGAAGTAATTTCGGTAAAATTTGTACTTTCTGCTCATGTCTTTTTCTTCCATAGCATTTCTGGTAAAAGGAGCTCAAGCAAATGACATCGCAGAAAGCTTGACGGTACTTGTCACTCAGCGCCGTGAACAGAATGAAGTTGCAAGCGGCATTGATGGCAACAAGCAAATTGCAAATGTTTCCCAGCCCAAGCAAAATGTTTTCCTCGGCAGATCCTTTCGTTGGAGAGTTCATCGACGTGTAAATGAGAATTAGTGCGGTTGGCATTTGACAAATGAGAAAAACCATGATGATCACAATCAGGATAATTGTCATCCTATCCTCTTGTCGCATCATCTAAAAAAAATACAATAGGGCAACAGGGTTTTGTGTGTTTGTCTTTAAAATTACAAGGGAGTAACGCTGTTTTACAGACAGTCATTATTACTACGGTTGTTTTGTTGGATTGTAGTAAATATTGATTAACTGTGACAAATTGAATGATACACAATACTCCAACGTACTGTTTACTAATTGTAGTTGTAAGAACCAAAAGATCTATTATTACACAGACTAAAAAACAATACTTTGTACCAATGATTCAGTTCAGTAGAAAACACATACGCCATGGTTAACAATGTCGAATAACACAAATTTCTTAGAAAATATACATCGAACCATCGAAGATGTAATATTACTTTCACTGAAATTTGTATGGATTCTTGTTAATCGATCTTTTGAGATTTACACGTAGTTATTTCGGCTTAGGTATACATACATACATGAACACTTGGTAGAAAAATCCGTTTCAACGCAGTTATAAAAACAGGAAAGAGGTTGACGCTCGACTGAGCGTCATTCTAGTTTCTATACATAATAATAATATGAGCTTTTGGTTTAGGATAGGCATACACCTTTCTCTTTCGTCATTGGAATACCAAGTACAACACACAGCGATGTGTGGTTTCACAGTGTTTGTATAAAGAAAGATTATTAAAACGTGACAAACTCTCCTTTCTCTTTCATCTTGATCTGTATCTATGATAAACCACATTCAAATTTCAAATAGTTGGTTTGGTTTTTTTCTTCTATTTCCGTGTTATATCTTGTTTGCACATCTATGTATTTTCTGTCATGATTTGTTAGGATGAATGCTGCTTTTTTTTGGTCTGAGTTCTTTCGATTGCGTGAACTTACATCTCGTTTATCAAATTATACAGCTCTTACTTAACGCATGAAGGAAAGGAAACCATTATTGGAAGGAGGATGTATTCACTCAAGTGAATTTAGTTGGTAAACATAATTTCCAGGAACACTTTTAGGAATGGTGAAAATATTATGCCAAAATATGGCATTTCATATTACCTGAATATGTCGTTGATAGTATATATGGCAGCTGTTGAGTTGCTCTCGAACTCTCCTCGACATTCTGACAGCGTTGATCAGGAAAATATTTCCTATCGCCAAAATTACGAGAGGGACAAGCACAAAGAATATGGTTGTGAACCAATGATAGCCCAAGCGATACCAAACATTCCTTCCAAGCTCAGTGTTCTCCAAAACAAATGTCTACACACACCAAAAGATATAGATAATATATTAATAGTAATCGATTTATCTAACCAATCCCATCAAAAAAATCTTTTGATCTTTTCTAGAGATACAACACATACATTCAAATAATGTATTACATAATGATAAAAAATTTGTTCATTTTTTTCATTCCTTGCTTCTCTCCATAATATGTCACGCTTTGTACGAATCAGCAAAATAAATAAAATAGTAACGACATGATGCATGACCATATACATTTCTTTTTATTGGCATTATTTACCCCGTGAATGATCCAAATTTGAAATTAAGAATGTGAATATATATGTGGTGTATAGGCTATGTACAACGCAATACCTGTAAAAATTACGACTGCTTTCACTCACTCACCACAATTTCATTGTCGATACTTTCGTTTGGCTCTGCAACCACAGATAGATACAACACATACATTCAAATAATGTATTACATAATGATAAAAAATTTGTTCATTTTTTTCATTCCTTGCTTCTCTCCATAATATGTCACGCTTTGTAGGAATCAGCAAACTAAATAAAATAGTTGCGACATGATACATGATCATATACATTTCTTTTTATTGGCATTACTTGCCCCGTGAATGATCCAAATTTGAAATTAAGAATATGAATATATATGTGGTATATAGGCTATATACAACGCAATACCTGTAAAAATTACGACTGCTTTCACTCACTCACCACAATTTCATTGTCGATACTTTCGTTTGGCTCTGCAACCACAGATCTCCACTCGAATGGAGTAGATAATGTAAGCAAGAAACAAAGGATGTACACAAGAGTGGACACGAATGCTGCCCGTCTCTCAGTAAAATTTGCCTGAAANAATGGAGTAGATAATGTAAGCAAGAAACAAAGGATGTACACAAGAGTGGACACGAATGCTGCCCGTCTCTCAGTAAAATTTGCCTGAAAATCGAAACAATAAGTAGTAGACAAGAAAAGACCATTCTGCTGGAGAGTTTTCCTTCCCATGAAAATACAATATTTAGACAAGTTTATACTATTTTTGACATATTATTTCCAATCCTCTACTCAAGGTATGTGTTACATAATCCGTTGCAAGGCCGATTTCGAACTGAATTATATACTTCAAAACTTACTTTTCCGAACATGGGATGACACACAGCAAGATAGCGCTCGACTGTGAACGAGACAGTTAGCCAAACAGAAGTGGAGCCTGCAATAAAACAGTATTATATTGACAGTGATAATGTTATCTTGATTGTAGCTATAATTATTAGTAAATCGGCATTATCATCCATATGAAGACATCAAATAAAGCTATATACGTTGTATGCACAACCTTCCTCAACTTCCACTTCCTCAAGTTTAAAAACTATCATTTATTACATGACTAAATATAACGGTACAAGCAAATAAATAAAGATTTCACAATTTCAGAGCCTAAAAAATCATCTTGCGTGGTCCACATTTTTTGTCAAATGTCTATTTGCCGCGGTTATGTTTATTATACAGGTCATGTATAAATTTTGATCCAGGAAATTGCATGCTTATAATGGCATAAGAAAAACTAACGAAAAATTATCTAAAAATTTTCATTACGTCTGCATGTATTTACAACAACACAGGGACAATGTGCCATCTATATGCACCAAAAACATTATGTTTAGGTATGTACAAAAATGCATGATATTCAGTTGATTTCGTCTATGAACACGTCTGCCTGACAAAAGACAATCCTTTAGACCCCCCGCGGGGACAAATTCCAAAGAATTCATATTACGCAAACAAACATATTATACGGGTTTCCATAAATATGGACCTTATATAACTTATTTTGTAAATATAACCTCCACTCGTAGTGGCAACGGGTTTAAGGGATTTTCTAGCTATAGCTATCTTGTATGTCTTGCACTACTGCCTAAAAGCAACATCACTTCATATTTCCCTTTTGATTCCTGGTTCACTTCGACAAATGCTGTCCTTTGGAAAACAAAAGCAGTGGGCGCGTTTACGTAATAGGATGATTCATCCAAATATCGTGTAGTTGTACATATATTTTAACACCACCGGTAAACCCACCACAATCTGTGCCATTGTTTTTAATATGAAAACACATGAAGGAAGGATCAAAAAATAATTTGGAATAATAAACTTACTTGCAGCGTCAGTAATCCACAGTCCTATTGGTACGTAATTCCAATAAATTCGTATTGATTTCATGCTTTCATAGTGCTGCCACGATAATGACAATGAAAATATGAGAAAAATCATGTCGGACACTGATAGGGCTGTCAAATACCTGAAAATCACACATCCCGGAAATGATTCCAATTTTTTCCCCATGGGTTATCTTGATGTAAAAATTAAATGCTTTTAAGACACAACACTTGAAACTTACACATTTGCTGAACCTCTTATTTGTTGTCGGGAGAGAATATAAATTGTGACAGAATTTCCCAGTACCCCCACGAGAACGACAAATGGAACACACAAAAATTGAACCCATAAGCGGGTTGAATCTCTGAAAGTGGTGTCCCACGAGGTTTCGTTCATGTTTTCCTCTTTACTTTTTTTCTAAAATGTTTATACCAAATAATGACTTGTTGAGTAAAGTGAAAGCAATAATAATGCAAATCAAATAAAACTTTTCTCTTTTCCTACAAACGCCTATCGCGAATGTGCTCGTGGCGGATCTACAAGGTAGATGTATCCTGTAGCACTGTCGTTGACACTCTGAGCAGATTTCCGTATTTGCAATAGTGATGAAATGTAGAAAAAAAGACGACTTGTGTTTGTTGGACCCTTCAACTTCTACCAAAGCAAACTTGGTGGTGCTGCTCGAATGAAAAGAATGAGAACAAAAGCATGCACACACAGCGGGTATGTTCCCACCTTTTCCAACCTTATTTGTACCTCTATAATAACACAAATTCTTCTTTGTCATATCATCGTCTGTACAAATGGCAGTACATACTAACCTAAACCACCAAAAGATAATAAGGGCTTCGATGACTGTAGTCTACAATTTTAAGTAAGCAAATGTAATATTTGAACCAATTTGACTACTTACTTTCCATGTTAGAATTCTTCGGATTGCTCAATTGCCATGCTCCGTTTCAATCCATTCCAAGTGAATTTAGACATTTTATATCATGTGCTGTCAATTATTATAAATACCCTAAAATTTTCATTCCAATTATTACCTAAAATTATCATATGCATACCTAGTCTACTATTTTCAGCCGGATGCATTCTTGTCAAAGAAAACTTTTTGGTTTTCTCTTTCCCGATTTAAATTAGCACACAGATTAATCAAGAGACAACCAAGTCAAAACATTTTCCTTGATACAACTTCTCCTGTTGAAAGCCAAGGAGCAATCTTGCTACTACTCTTTGTTCTCTTTAGTAAATACAACAATGATAATGAATGTTACGGTGCTAGTAAGGACCGCGCTGTTTTAAAAATAAATTAGTAGTTTTTTAAATTAATGTTTTGCTCTTCGCTCCTTTTGTACTAGTCCAACGAGAGTTTGTTAACTATGAGTAGGGGTTGGTATAACTTATATACATAACTCAGTGATAACATCACTAACTGGGTTTAACATAATATATTTTATCATAATAGAATATTTATTTTAATATAAACCTAAATCAACAATTCAAGCGTACATATAATAACTTTCGCAAAATTAAAATATTATAAATATTTACATAATTATGCTTGATCAGTAACTTAATGCATACAGTTCGTTTTATTTCTGCTATAATGTTTATTTTCTGAGAGGACCATGTTACGTCATTATATAACGTACATTTTACAGTGCCAACAAGCTACAACGTGTAAGCGACATTCACATTACCTCGTTTCCTATTTCCTATCTTGAGTCATTTGAAATGGTAAATCTCATCCCATTCAAACCCATCGGGTAAGGAAGTCTGCATTTATTTTTTTAAACAATAGTAAAATTGGTCAAAGCTTCTAAGCTACGAGAAGTTTGTGTTTGGAATGTAACATTTATTTTTCCCTTCTGTTTACATTGATCACGTATACCTCCATCTGGAAAAGCTTTTGGATTGAGTCATCATTTTGTTACAGGCAATATGGCAATGCAGGTACATTGGATATTATGTTTTCCTGTGCTTTAGAAACTCAAAACTTGTAAACA
Source organism: Zhuqinia jingwanae (assembly GCA_027744095.1). Lineage (NCBI taxonomy): Eukaryota > Metazoa > Arthropoda > Collembola > Entomobryomorpha > Paronellidae > Zhuqinia > Zhuqinia jingwanae. Next base: position 4,209 of record JAHZNC010002737.1, on the reverse strand, counting down.
CGTGTAAAAATTTATTTGCACAAATCGAAACGGATATATGTTATGTTATTTTTAGTACCGGAAAACGATGTACACACATATTGTGCAGTATACATATAATAATACAAATACCTTATAAAAATAATATGTCTGGACTTTGCTTGAGGAGGAATTTGATGTTGTTTTGTTTGAATTGGTAGCGTATAAACTTGCAGTATCAAACTACTATACTGTTATTATGATGTGGGGTTACAAGTGCAAAAATCAGATTTATATTGTTGTTTACCCGTAAACATCAAAATTTCATTGAATTAAAGTACACACAAAAATAACATCCCATTTTTATATTATTATATATAACAGTCGTTCGTTACATGTATACTTATTTTCCTGTGAAATTGTTATATTTACTTTCGCTCTTGAACGCACGGCGTTGAGCGGAATAAATTTCATCTTGTTTCATACCTTCAAGCGTTGTCCCGTGTTCTGTGCTGAAAATAAGCATGAAGCAAGGACATCAAAGTTATTCTACTAACTCAAAAGTCATCGCAAAGAGATATTGCTGAAAGGTGGCTGGCTCGACTGTACCATTCATTCTTACTAAGAATTTTTTTTATTCAACCTTCTTCCAACCTGAGAAAATGCTATAGCAGCATTTTAATACGAGCGACCCTCACTAATCATACTCATACCTACATACACAATCTTAAATCATACATAAACTCTCTATACTCGGTGCCTCTATGTACAGACATATATAAAACTACGCTATACTTTACTAATAATTGGTAAATCAAGTAGTGAAGGACTTGACGGAAGTTTACATTTTTTGTCTCTAGCTTTCAAAATTTATTCAAATTTAATGATTTAAAATTGATTTCACCAAATCATGAAATAAATTTATGGAAAAATACGAGAGAATACCGTAATAAAAAGACTAAAAATAGGGCGATAATTAACAAAGTTTAAAAACAAAGTAGCATTACATGTGTACACAAGCTGCTTTCTTGGAACTTTGTTTATTTTTCATATCACAGAATCATAAAGAATTTTTCATGCAATATGTGGAGTCAAAATACATACCCTAAAGCTGTTTATTCTATTCGCTTAATTTTTTATAAACAGATGAAAGTTTGCAAATATTACATTAACGTTTCAAACAACTTAAAGGAATATACATATCTATGATACATACCTATGATGCATAGGTAGGTATACTGGAAAAAAAGTAACAGGCTACTTTCACCTTACATATTTTTAAAATTCAACATTATTACTTACAATAATTACCAAACTTTTCCACCTTCCATTAGAAAATGATATGCAATGTTTCTATACGAAGTTGTACCCGCTTATAATTAAGCAAGTTTTCCGCGATATATACTATCTACGACCTGTGTCACTTGTAAGATTTTTTCCCAAACAGAAAGTTTATGTTTGGAACCCCGAGGTATACGCACCACTACTAGTAGTAAGTATCATTTCATGGATTGCCAACGCATTCTGCTGGAGGACTACATGATCCTCAGATTGTGCGGATCTAAAAAGTACAGACAAATACACACCTTATAAAATCATATTTATCTTTATAAAAATATGATTAGAATGCTTGTTTTTTCTTTTTTTAACCTTAAATTCGATACTTCTCATCTTGGAAGTAGTCTCGGCATAAGGTGTAGCCTATGCTCATGTCTTCGTCTACTTCCACATTGACAGCGCCTCCCTTGATAGGAGCTCAAGCAAATAACATTACAGAAAGTTTGACGGTACTTTCACTCATAGCCGTAAACAGATTGATGACAACAAGCAAATTGCAAGTGTTTTCCAGACCAAGCAAAATGTTTTCTGACGCAGATCCTTTCTCTGGAGAGTGCATATCGACTTGTAAATAATAAGCGCGATTGCAGTTGGCATTTGGCAAATAAGAAAGACGGTAATATGATCACTGATCACAATCAGGATTATTGTCATTTTGTACTCCTGCCGCATCATCTAAAATGTAATATTATATTTTTGATATTTGTAACGAAGTGGGGCATTGTAATAATTAATATACATATTTTGTATAACAATCACAATAGCAAATTGCCGGTGTAAATAACAATGCATTTTATCAATAAAATCTGCAATTCCTTTAAAGCACTACATCACTGATAAACATGAGAGTGAACGAAGATGACGAAAATAGTAGGATGACTCACAGAATTTTTAGAACTCAAATATGCTACCATTAAATTAAATTTAAAAATGCATTATTGTATACAAAATTATATGTAACGCTTCATTGTCTGTTCTCTTGAAAAATTCCAATAAACCAGCACACGCACACTAAGATACATATTTCCAGACAAACATGAAAATTCGTTGACAATTCCCTTTCAGTTAAATTATGAGAAATGCCACGTAATGAGATTACAGGAAATTTACCCCCTACGAAAGAATATCTTCTTGAATATCAACAGGTGGTACGATATCAAAAGGCTTTCAACAAAACAGTGCTTTTTCCTTGTGTACTGGGGTGGTAAACAATACTTGGTAAGCTATACTCAATTCAATTGTGTACGGGCAATGTTTGAAATTTTGATTTCTTGATTTAACAACACAATTTTTAAAAAATCCAAAAAAAAAACGAATCTTGGTATTGTTTTATTATTGAAAACTTGTTTAAACCCGGCAAAATTGGAATTCATATCGTTATCAGTTTACTTTTGTATTATACCCACGCAGATTTCTTAGACAGATCATTATTGTGGAAATAATTGCACACACTCAAATAAATTGGTACAGGGCAACATAATGCAAAAGATCCACTGGAATTTCTCATTAAGTACCTGAATATGTCGTTAATAGTATACATATGTATGTGGCTGCTGCTAAAAGTTGCTCTTGAACTCTCCTTGACATTCTCAAAGCATTGATCAGGGAAATATTTCTTATCGCCAAAATTACCAACGGACAAGCGCAAAGAATATGGTTGTGAAGTTTACAATGTGAACCAATGATAGCCCAAGCGATACCAGACATTCCTTCCAAGTTCCATGCTCCGTGTTCTCCAAACTGTAGGTCTATACCGGACCACAACCATGATAAGTGGAGCCTTATGCAATCAATATTGTCATCATCAATGACATCTTGACAGGATTTTTCCTACAGATAAATTATGAATGAATGTAGGTCAGCAGTATCATCGTTCACGAGTCTGTGGTATTTGTGGTTGCTTTCACTCACTCACCATGGTTTAGTTGTCGTAGTTCTCGTCAAAGTTGTTAAGCTTTGTTTAACAACATATTTCCGCCCATATGATGTGGAGGACGTAAGAAGAAAGCAAAGGATGCACACAAGAGTAGATGCACGTGTTGCAAGTTTCGCAGTAAAGTGTCCCTGGAAAAACATATAAAAGTTTTAAGGAACAATGATTACGTGGAAATCAGTGAAAACTTTTTCGGACTACTTTGTTGCTTGCTAGTTTACCCGTCCTAACATTGGGCGTCCTAACACACAGGAAGTTTGCGCTCAAACGTGAACGAGACAGTTAACCAGACGTGAAAGACGTTAAACCTAACAAAAACATTTTTTTTTAAATCTTGATAATAATAGAAATATTTATATAGATGAGGATGATAGCAGCAGATAATGTTATCTCATACTTTCTACTTCCTGAAACAACATGATATGCCATTCATACATTACATACTCACTTTATACTCTATTTCTTTATTAGAGATCTACAAATTCCAGTAAGAAGTAAAGAACCAACATTTTCCTGGAGTAAACATTTCGCGAAAAACTATATACATATTTCAGTAAATATAATTGTTCAGAGTCTGAAGTCTGAACTTCAGACGCATGGAGTGCGAACTGATAGTTCACTTAACATTTATTTCTATAACAGATTCTCATCATGTGAATCACATGTTTTGAAGTCCGGAGGAGTTTATTTACCCCGGGAAGCAACTACTCCATTCCCATACTACTCGGATGTTGACCTCAGACAGCAACGGTTTTTGTTACTCCAACAAGGACTAAAGGCACTTTTACCGACAAATTTAAAAAGTTTTGGGGAAAAATCTTGCCCACTTATTATTAGCGACCGATATACGGAGGTAGCTGATGATGAGATTCTAGATCAAATCTGTCGGCCGTATGTATGTATGTCCGCGCTCTCCTGACTCCTGACCACATATTTTATCGCATTTGGACCAAACTTGGACTATATATTCTTCAGGAATA
>JAHZNC010002736.1:0-16064 GCA_027744095.1 Zhuqinia jingwanae | reverse complement strand
TCAGAGAAACCGTATTGATGTGGTTTTCATGGGAGATGGCTACACCTTATCAGAACGTGACCAATTCTTCTCCGACATGGAAAGGCTTACTAAAGAGATGTTTGAAGGTGTAACATTTCGCAGCTATTTGCCTCTCTTCAACATTTGGGCTGTTTATGTGGAAAGCGAAGAGTCCGGAATTGGATACAGCGGTGCAAAAAATACTCCCTTCAAACTTTATCGGGAGAGTGGACAGCTTCGTGGAATCTATCCTGGAAACGCCCAATATGCTAGACAAGTGTGTACTTTAACGGGCACTTCAGGTTGTGATTATCCCAGCATTATTGGTAATGACGACTTTTATGGAGGCCTGGGAGGCGAGTTTGTGATTTCCACAAAAAGTGACAGAACTGGAACCGTCGTTTTGCGACATGAAATGGTAAATGGTCCATCAGTTTAAATAATTGTTTACAAAATCGTTTTATTTTAGTAACTTTCTTGTTTTGAACGAGAGGATTTTGAATTTAAAATTGTTTTGAATTGAACAGGGTCATAATTTCGTCAACGTCGGAGAGGTAAGAATATAGTTCAATGTATTTAAAGTTACAAAACAATCTGAGTAAAACGATATTATTAAGAAATCGGCCGGGGTTTATTTAATTTTGCGTGACCAGGAATATGATAACGGGCAAGCATATCGTGGCGTCAATTTTGCCAGATCTGTTGCAAACCTTGGCTGGACTTCTTGGTTGAGTGGAGAGCAAAAAGAAGAGAGAGCAATTTATCGACTTTTGGAGTATCCATGGGCAGATTTAAGTAAGGGTGCACAGTCCTTTTCGTTCACTTCCGATGGAGCGTATAGTCGCTGGAATCTGGTGGCGTCTGTAAGTGCGGCTGGAGAAGAGGACTCGTTGGAGTTCATATTGGACGGGGAAGTTCTTCCTTGGAAAACGAACGGGTATGATGATCGAGAGTTTTATCTTTGGTCCGGAAATGAGGGATTTTCTTCAGGGCAACACAACTTGACTGGTGAGTACATGACAAGTGCTCAATAGTGTAATTGATAACGATAACAGTTTCATATCCTTAAATTCGTGATATTATAGTACGCACTAAGACTAATTCCACTCATCCCGATATTCCAAGAATGATTTGCTCCGTAAGGCTTCATGAATATGGAAATGAAGACGAATTCCACATGGACGACTCATACGTGTCAGCATACCCAGTGTGGAGTGTATCTGGAACAAAAAGTTTCCGTCCCACTAGTGAGGGTTGTCTAATGAGAAACATGACAAATCCACGCTTTTGCCCTGTATGTCAAGAAGGAATGTGGGCTCAATTTCTTGCAAGAGTTTCCCTAATTGATAACGTAACCATTTCAGACAATTGTAGCCAAGATGGTTCTCGTGAGCTAACTGTAAACACTATAAGGCTGGGTCAACTACGAGCCCCTGGAAATGAAATGCCTGGAGAGTCTTTGGACGTGAAATGGTTTACTAATAATGAGGAGCAGATTGAATTGAGAAATCAATTCACTGTAAATGCTCAATCATCGGGATCTTGGACCGTTGAAGTTCATTTCAATACAACAGAAGTCCGAAATGACCCGAGGGGTCTTTTGACATCCGAACTCATTTTTCTTGTTCCCTCGTGTTGATATTCATAAATTTATTTAATACCATATATTCTACATAAAAAGTTTTACCTCTTTGTAAAGTGTTATATGGTGTGTACCTAAGACGGTACCTAACGTAATATGTACGCTGGTCCTCCTACAATCATGCTTTAATAAAAAATATATGGTTTATTGTTCATTTTTTAAATTAAGTTAAACAAGACATATTTCATATCATCCTCAACATATTAAACCAGATGGAAGGCTACATGGAATATACGTAAATATTGATTATATATATGACTATTGTGAGTGCTTTAGGTGACATGATATTCAATAAAAGGAGGTCATATATTGATTCTGAGGCTTTATGTAACATAAAAACACTCAGCAGCATTAGCAAATGTCAAAAACCAAATTTACCATGTCTGTCAATTGAAAAATATTCCAAACAAACTTATCGCATTTTTAATCACATGGTTTTATCACTAGTATGGCTTCAATATTTATGGAACAGATAACATTCAATTTCAATTCAACGCAGGATAAGCATCGACATTAACACATGTGTCAAATGTAGTCTCAAAAGCTAATAAATGCAAATAAGAATCTACTCAAGCTAGAGAGTAGCTCTTAAAAGCAATTATTTTTTCCAATTTTGTAACATCACAAAATTTATAGTCTCAAATTGCACACATAAAAAACAACCCTTTCCATACATGGGAACATACGGCTTGTTGATATTATGATGTCGTATAAACTAGTCCTTTTACTTTGTGCGTGCATAGCCCAAATGTATAAGAACCAAAAACAAAGACTATTTTCATTATTACATTACTTATAATTTGTTTTATTTATTTATGTTCCTAACTTTTGACTTTCTTTTGTTTTAAAGCAAAGGGCAAGCGCATCATTTGAAATTTTACGTACCTCCGCCAAAGCAAGATTCACATTGCATTATAATCACTGATGAGTTGGCACAAAACTACCGTGGTTTAACCAAAGGAGACGGGCTGAAGTACTCAATTAAGCCGACAATCAGCTCTCCAGATCATCTTCCCATTTTACACGCCGAAAATGAGGCAAAAATAGTGGAAGTTTATGCAAGGAAACATGGAGAGGCACAAGCTTTGATGAGAAGCTTGTGTAAATCATTTGAAAAAGTACAGCCGCTATCATCATCATCAACAGATCAAGGTATTATAGAGCTTCGAAAAATAGTGGATGGGGGAGATATGAATAACCGGATTGACGTTGTGTTTATGGGAGATGGGTACACGCTATCCGAGAAAGATAAGTTTTTTGATGACATGCAGCGTCTTACGTACGAGATGTTTGAGGGATCAACATTTCGAAGCTATCTGCCAGTTTTCAATATTTGGGCTATATTTGTGGAAAGTGAAGAGTCTGGAATAGGCTACGACGGTGGGCCGAAAAATACCCCGTTCCAATTGTACCGTGAAAATGGGCAACTCCGCGGAATTTTTCCTGGAAATTCTGGATATGCAAGGCAGGTTTGTACAATGACTGGTATGAGCGGCTGCGATTACCCTTCTATTATCGGAAATGATGATTTTTATGGAGGTCTGGGTGGTGAGTTTGTAATATCCACAAAGAGCAACAGGACTGGTACAGTTGTTTTGCGACATGAAATGGTAAATGGTTCATCAGTTTAAATAATTGTTTACAAAATCATTTTATTTTAGTAAATTTCTTGTTTTGAACGGGAGGATTTTGATACTAAAATTGTTTTGAATTGAACAGGGACATAATTTTGCGGATGTGGGAGAAGTAAGAATAAATGATAGTTCAATTTATTCAAAGTTACAATCGGCCGGGGTTTAATTTAATTTTGCGTGACCAGGAATACGATGATGGAAGCGTATATGATGGCGTAAACTCAGCTCGCTCTTTAGCATCTCTCGGATGGACAAGCTGGCTGGCTGGGGCCAAACGAGAAGAACGTGTCATGCATCGTCTTCTAGAATACCCGTGGGCAGATCTAAGTAAAGGATCAAAGTCTTTCACATTCACGTCTGATGGCAACTACAACCGTTGGTACCTTGAGGTAACGGTGAGTGCAGCCGGAGAAGAGGACAGTTCTTGAATTTCTTTTGGATGGAGAAGTTCTCCCGTGGAGTACATCAGGGTTTGACGATAGGGAGTTCTATGGATGGAAAGGAAATGAAGGATTTGCATCCGGAAGACATAACTTTAGTGGTATAAAGCATTATATTACTTACTATCTGTGGAGGATCGAATATTTTTTTATGAATGAGTTAGCTTAGTGTACACACAGTAGTATCTCATTTTCACAGTTCGTGCAAAGACTGCATCAACTCACCCGGACATTCCCAGAATGATCTGCTCAATTTCACTTCACGAATACGGAACAGAAGAGGAATTTGTCATGTCACCAGACCATGTTTCAGCCTATCCCACTTGGGATGCTTGGGGTGTGAAAAGGTATCGTCCTACTAACGAGGGTTGTCTTATGCGTAACATGACACATGATAGGTTCTGTCCAGTATGTCAAGAAGGTAAATAACTGTCAACACATTTACATCTCATCTAAATAAAACGAGTCACGAGTCTCGTAAAAAAATTGTTATTAAAATTATTTGTATTCGAATTTTATAAAGGAATTTGGTCACAATTTCTCGAGAGAATTTCCCTTATTGACGATGTAAAAATTTCCGACACATCCTCCAATGGAACCAGAGAGGTAACTGTAAATACATTAAAATTAGGCCAACTTAGAGCCCCAGGAAATGAAGTTCCAGGTGAAACGGTGGAAATAAAATGGATCCGAAACAATCAAGAACAATCAGAGTTTGCAGATCAATTTACCATCAACGCTGAGCCTGGTAACTGGTCTGTTGAAGTAAATTTTAACACCCCTGAAGTTCGATATGATCCAAGAAACTTGCTTACATCAACTGAAAATTTTGTTGTTCCTTCATAAAATATTATTAATATTTATCTAATAATAATAATAACGATGTATGATTTACTTTCTTTCATGTTCAATATTTTTGTTTTCCTTGCCACTTTTCTCCCTCTCTAGTAATTAAAAGTATATAACATTTGCTACTATCTGTATTTTCATCTGTATGCATACACTTGGCGTGTGTAAATATTTTGTAACAAAACCTGCATAGATCAAGAGTTTCTGTGTGTCTACTAAAAAAAGTTTTATCATTATCATTTTCTCTCGTGTGTAAAGAAATCTCAACTCCAAGGGGTATTATGTATATACAACATAATTAAACCCAAAGGAACAACAAAAGACAATGATGACGAAAACATCATGTTCATGTTTTTCTTACAAATTCACCAGACGCAGCATAAACAGGATTTCTAAAGATTAACAAGGCAACTTTCCAAAGAGTTGTGGCAGTCGTCATCGGATTTACCAACTTTTGTACTGAGAAAAGGCAAAAAGATGAGACAAGCTCATTCAACACAAAATAGTGCAATGAAAATGAAACAAACAAACTACACAACTCTCTCTCTCTCTTTTGATCTCTTGTAGAAATACTGACACACACCAAAAAAAATCCAGACAGCAGCAGCGCTGTAGCAAAAGACTAAAAGTTTTCATCAGCAAACAAAAGCGTAGAAAATGAAAATAATTATTTGTTAGTGAATCGGTGTAATTATATAAAATACTAGTACTAGCTATATATATAGCTTTTCTAGTACATACTACATATTGGCACGCAAAGTGGGTAACATTTTGATTTTTCCTTTTCTCGCAGCGAAAAACTCAAAGAAACAATAACAATTGCAAGTCGACAGTGTATGTGTGTGTTTGAGTAGCAAAGAGAGAAACGCTGTTTCCTAATGAAGATCAAGAAGCAGCACAATAATAATAATAACAAAACATACATCATCTATATACATATACACAGTTGCCCGAAAGTTTTAGAAGAGCTTTCTCCATCTCCACAAAAAACTAACACCTCTCTACCTCATTTATCCTCCTTTTCCAATGGCTTTTTGGTCTGTGTACATACGACCGAGTCAAAACTCCTTGAGAATAAATTGTGTCGCTCTTTTGTTTGCAGACTTTGTTGTTTTTTGTTATGCTTGTTATCCACCATAATATATACAACGGTATGTTATGTTGTGTGTCCTTCTGTGTGTGTGTGTGTGTGTGTAAATTAAAGCACCACTACACGTTACACCAACCAAGTAACACAAATACGCAAACATGCGCGCATGTATATATACCAATAAACCTGAGTGACAAACAAGGAAAAATGCTAAAAACTTTTTTTCTCTCTTTTTTCCTCTTCTCTTGTGTTCCAAGTTACACGCATTACTTATTTCAATTTGGCCGTAGCATAATGGACTCATTGAAGAAAAAAGGGAGAAAAAAGTTTTTATAATATATGTATGTGCTTTTCAAAGTCACAGTCGTTGCCCTTTGAATACTTTTTTTCTGTTTGAAAATTCTTACTTACATGCTTACATGTAATTTGTTAGTTTAGTTTCCTTTTTATTCATACAACTTTGCACACACACACACACACGTCATATAACATTGTATAGATTTATACTCTCTGTGTGAATTCTTTAGAAAAAAACTCGGAATAAAGAAAAGAGCCCTTGGAAGTCGTTAAAATGTTTCGCTTCATTAGGTCTCAGCACCTCTTGTTTTCACATCTAATTTGCCTCAAATCCTTTTACAATTTCCTCATCATCATCATCATCACCGTACATACATGAAAGTACACTCGGGCGGGTGAGATGCTGTGCTTGTGCCATATGCACAAAACGATAATAATAATAATCGTATATTTTCAAGTGTACCTATAGTTCATATAGGTATACTTACTTTTAAATTATGTTCATAATCATAACTTGCACTGTTATACTGGGAATTTTATTTTTATTTTTAAAGCAGCAACAGCAGTTTGGTTTTCAAATGTGAGGAGCGTTAGAAAAATAACGACGTACACGCAATAATAAATGTATTATTGTACAAAAGTGTGAAAGTCAAGGATGCGTGTGCTGCTTAAAGTATGAATGAATGAATTTGAATACAACACACACTCTCGTCTCGCGTAATGCCCACTTCATTGTAATAATCACTACGAAAATTATGGCTGCACTGTTCTTTTTTTTGTCTAGTCTCTATACATTGCATTGCTCGTGTACCAAAGTAGTGTTTAGCTTTTAGATATTTCTGTTTACTCAAATGTTTGGATAGAAACAAGCAATAATAATAATAAAAATACACAAGAGCATAAAAATATCATCATTCATGATCATCTTTTTTTTCTGTGGAAAGAAACAGTAAATGCCTTACAATGCCCCAATCATACCATACGGAAAAGCAGTATTCATCATGCAAGCATATAACATGGCATAACACTACACAGCTCACTTGAGTTGCATCGATCCTTGAAGAAGGGAGAGAAAAAAAAACCTTTATTTTTTTGGAAGACAAGCAGTTTGTCTTCAACGAGCCGTTTCGAAATTTCTATCCTTTTTTTCCTGGTTCTGAATGGAATTCATCATTTACGCCCATATAATGACTTGTATATCCCACTGTTTTTATAAAAGACTATCCTAAAAGGTTTGTATTTCTAGAAGAAAAAAACTAGCTTCAAAATTATTGCTACACTTTACTCACTCCATTAAATGTAAGTATTATATGTATTTAAAAACAAGCTTTAATTGCTAACATGAAAGATGACCAAACAAAAAAAAATGCTTGTATGCAATGACGTGTGAAATGTAACTTTTTTTTTGCGCTTTTCACTAACATATACACATTATTTTAAACCAACCAAAGTAAGTAAGTAGAGATTTTTTATACTTGATTTGTGAACAAGGTAGTCGTATGATATGAAATGATGTGTGAACTGTGTTGTGGATGTGATGCGTAAAAGCAAAACACATTCTTCAGTTTACCAAATCTCTTTGGGGCAGCACAAAACGTAAACGATTTATGTTGGTTATCATCGCTGTATATTATATGAACGTGCCTCTTGGTTTGGTTCACTTACTTGAGAAGAGATGCGGCGTGAAAGCCATATTAATCATTAGATTGCCCCAACGGCACTCATCACGTCAATTTCAATTTTTTACACCTTAATCTAATAAAACAGTGGGATTGCTTGCAACTCTTGTAAGCTAAATGAGCATTAAATTATCAAAGGATTTTCGCCGCTAACAACGCAACACACACATACACACTTCATATTAGGCATAAACGTTTTTTATTGTCTGATGGATGAAATGAAACTTATATCATCCAACAATGCTATAAAGTGTTGGATTTGGATGAGAGCTTTTTTAAATCAAATGCTTTGTCAAACCTGTGTGGTGGCTTGCGTACCAATTAATTAATACTTTTTTTTAAAGTTTAATAAATTTTCAATTTACAAAAATATGTGGTTATATCAGTCATTTGCAAACACATCAATTTCGCAATTTACACCTGTAATTTGTTGTATACCTATCATGTTTAGAAAACATTGTTTTTAAAAGTCTTATTTACCACCATATATAAATACGTATGTACGTGTTGAGAATATAAAAAATATTTTTTGCGTAAGCATATACTGGCTCATTTTTTTTCTTTTGAGCTAGTTCATTTTATGTCACTTCACTTTCACTCGGTAAATTCAGCTTCAAATTTGTTGTCTTTTCTTATTTTTAGGGATTGAAGTGAAAGTACCATTTCACGTATGCAATTTGAATCAACTTTCTAAACTCTGTTGCTTTTGAGAGAAAGGTGATATATAGATCATAGAAAAAGCTGGAGAAAGTAGTGGGATTGTTGAACTTAAATTAGAGTTGGAACAATTAAGTCAGGGCAAAAACTTATTGGCTTTGCCATGTATGTGGTGTCCTCTTCTTTCTTTCTTCTCAATCCAGGCAAAATGTCTTTTAAAAAATGGTTATGGTAAATATTATGTCTTCATTGTCTCCCATGTTGTTTGTTATGCACGAGCCTATAGCGTATAATAGTTATTCAAGTTTGTTTATTTGTCAACATAATTTTTTATCGAAATTGGAACTGAATTGATTTGAGTTGAATAAAAATCTAAACAAAAATATTATTTTTATACTATGGGATAGTAAAGATTTCTCTGATTTGCAGTTTCATTTGACGCTTTGTGTTGTTTTTTTAGCACAATAATAAACAGCAGGTATACAACTTAATAGTTTACTCTCAAATCAATAGTCCATGACACGAATTCAAAATAATGAAACATTGCATTATTCACGAAATTGAAATTACCAGATATCAACTTCACATACACGGTGTTAAGTGATCATTATTTTGTGAAAAGGATTGATGTTGAGATACATATAGATAGGTGGATTAGATACAATACTTATATCATCATCATAAGAAGCATGATATTTATATTGTCTGTTCAAGGATGCCGCGACAAAATAATAGAAAGGTGATGATGCTGATGATTTGATGATGATAGTAATAATAAAGGTGTAAAAAACCGTATCTCCGACCCTTCATTCCCTGCCGCTAAAAAATGCATAGATACATTCGTTAAAAGTCAAGAGCGTTCTATAAAACCCAAGCACGAAGAAGTCAGATTTGAAATTGAAAGTTTTGTGGTAATCCGACTTAATTGTGCATGCTTTTTGTTACGATACACCAAATTGTGTAATGACAAAGCACAACAACAGAATGACGCTCAAGATATCTAAAGATGACGCAATAATATCGGACCATCAATAGCGCCACAACAGTTTCACAAAAATTCTGATGAGGTATTTGTTTGCAATGTATTCGTGTCCTCTTTTTCTACTCCATTTAGTCAACATACGTACATGACTATGTGGTTTGTTTTTCTATTTAAAAATCCTGTTTTACATTTTGCATACAATTAGTTTTCACGTAGATAATGCAACCTTAACTTGTAGAAGAATGAAAAACAAGTAAAGAAATAATATTATAGTTGTATGTCATACATGTATTGTATATCTCAAAGGATTTTATACGCCAAATGACCATAAAGACCAATGTATTTTCCCAACTACATCAGCAATATAATACAATGTACATACGAGCTATACAGTTTCTTGGGAAAAACTGAATTGGAACTGTTTCTTTTACAAAATCCATAAAGAAATGTTGTCCTTACTTCTGCAAGAAATAAAATTCTAGTATCCCGACTGTGAAAATTTATTTACCTTCAAATTTTTTTTTCTCTCTTTGAAAAATAGTCAGCGTTTACATTATTCACCTTTACAAGCCACTAATGATGAAAAGCCTTTTTTGTTAGTTGTGAATTCTCTGTGAAGTACAAAAGAATACATACCTACATGTCTATGTGTGGCTCAGTCTAAGCAAATAATAATAATAATATTCACCTATCAAAAAGTTTTTTTTTTGCCAAAACTTACTTTGAAGCGCAGATGAGAGGAAAAAAAAGAAAGAAAGCACAAGCATGCATGGCATATTTTTTTTATTCATCTTGACTCGAGAATAAAAACGGTATGTGTCCACCTCATTAGTACAAAGTGACTTTGAAGTGCTTTACATTATATATTTTTTTGTTAAAATATTTTACAATATAATACTTTTCTTGTTCTTGATACCCTCATCGTCGTAAAAAGTCAGTCACTGCTTTTTTTTCATAATATTATCCTTTGTAAAGTTTTGCCGATGCGCAACCATAAATTAATGTAAACTTCATGATGATGAGTACTACATGAGCACAATATGAACACATACAGTTCATTTTTTCCCCTTCTTTTATCATCACGTAACAAACAAAAAAATTTGAGGATTGTGAGTGAACTATAATGCTAAATACAAACTAAAGGGTACTTCACATGGAATAAAAAAAAGTTGGCCAAAAAAAGAGAAGAGTTGAGGTAATATAACAATAATATACAACAAAAATGTCATGTTTAATAAAAGTTCATGCATGCATATATTTTTGTGTGTGTGTGCGTACCGTGTGGCATATCAAATAATAATTTCACAAAAATCAGCATCATCGTCATGATTTTTTTCCGTGTCTTTCAAATAAACTTTATCAAGTCTCCATTTCCACATTGCGTTTTATTATTATTATTATTATTATTATTGTATTTTTCTGTTTATTTCTATAAAGTCAACAGTGGCATCATTTTGTATTTTTACATAATATACTTATATATTTTTATGCATAATAATAATATCTTGAAAATCTTTTTTGTATGCATATTTCATTCATTTGCAGAAGAAGACACCATGCCATCATCATTTTTTTTTAGTTCGTCCGTGTTAGTGTGTGTGCGTCTCACCATTTTTGCCATGAACAAAAAATACCATCTTTTATTCTTATTTTCCTTCCTTGTCAGATAAAACATTTTTGTCCGTTTATGGCAGTAAAGCGTGCAATTTTGATTAATATTTTTGTGCTTGTAAAATAACTGCATACAATGAAGACGTGCTTTCGAGCAAGAAACATATTTAATATTATATATATTTAGTAGAGCTGTATATTTTTTCCTCAAGGATTCAAAGGTACGAAGGCAAGTAAAATAAATTTACATTTACTTACGACGTGCTGTCGCCATTCATTACCCCATATTTGCATTCCGAATGTGTGTGTGTGCGCATCTTTTTTATATATGGAATCATACAATCGCTGTTGCACACTACATAGTGTCATGTCCAGTGTGTATCATTGATAAAAAAAAATGTCGGAGGAACTGGTATAATGCGTTGATTACATACGTAATGACCCTTAATGAATCATTTGGTTGGTGTTAAAAGAGGTAATTTCTTTCAAGGTGTAAATTTCATGCATGAGATTACCTGCGGTGGCAACTGTTCATATTTCATATAATGAATGTGTGTATTTAGCCAACTTGAGTCAGTCAGCGGCATATTATCCCAGCATACCGAGAGTTTTTTTGCTTGAGTTTTGCATCTTCTTGCTAGTTAACAAGTCTACATTTTTATGATGGGCACCATTTCACAATAATAATTTTTTGGAGGGAAGATCATAAAGGGAAGGAAGATTACAGGAAAAAAAGAACGTCTTAATTCTTTTTTTTTTTTTTTTTATAAATATTATGGGTTATTGGTTTTTTTTTGTATACTTTGCTACAAGTAGGCGTACTCATTATCAAGAATTACCTTGCAGCATTTAATCATACTTGAATATCATTACCATATCATGCTGCTTTTAACAAGTATATAGATATTTCATATCGTTTTTCGTACATAAGTTGTCTACAACGATTACCTGAATATTTCTTTGTGAACTGTTTTTTACAGCTTGAAAATATATGCATAAAAGGCCATTATCCTTATAACAATCCCTGTTGATTTGTGGACTTGTAATAATATCAAATATCTTTAATAAACAGCATTCATCCTTTTTTTTCTCCTGTTGTTAATTTGTCACATTGAAAAATAAATTAGCAGTTTGTAATGTGAACACTGTGCACTGTTAGTTAAAAAATGCCTGTTGGGTGTGTGTGTGTTTGTGTAGCGATTCAATTCAAATGATGAATATAATATGAATGTACTCAGTACTCATACTCTGCTGCGCGATGATGATTTCATACTGCGTAATAACTTTTTAATTATAAAATGCATATTATTCATTCCTTTATCAGTGGACAAAAGCTTATGTGTATCGTAATTTAATTTTTATGTACTCTATCAAATTGAACAAATTCATCCTCTCACAAGGGGGAGTCCGCGAATACATACATAACATATTTTATTTAAAAGGAAGTGGAAGATACGTGTACAACGCCCTGTAGAAAAGCAATGAAAATGATGGTGATTCAACTAAAGTAGCAGTAAATTTGGGGTGTAAAAGCTAATAGACATGCAATTTGTTGTCTGTTCAGAGTGCACACACTAATATACAGAGTAAGAATTTTCAAACTACTGAGGGTTTATGACTTTCTGTTTATGTCAAATAACCACAACTTATAGTTTCTTGTCCAACATTCAACACGAATAAATATCACTTTTAGTACCACTTTAAAAGTCATTTTAGTGCTCAATATGCACTCCCGGGATACAAACTACAGGAATTTGGTGTCCCTTAAGTTATCCTAATTATCCTCTCATATTAAAAGCATAATGGTAAGCAAAGCACCAATAAAGCGTGCGTTTGCCACACTAGGATTGGAATAGAGGACTTTGATAAAGAGGATAATTTTCATGGAGATGACTTGCAGCATGCAAGAGAGTGATATATAATATGATGAAGAAAATAAAGCTCTACCGCGTGTGTGTGTGTGTGTGTGTGTGCATTAGTGTAAAGTGTGAACCAACATTATTCAAACTTACACCGATCTTCTGACCTGAACATATATATAATACTGGCGAAATGAAAAATTACCTCGTTTTTTTGAATGTCCCGTCTCTCTGCAAGTATTGTATTTCTTGTAAGAGATGCGACTCATCGAGAATGAGATGGATTATTATCCTCATCCTAAAGGTCAAACTAATATATATGAGTACACACTACTACTACACACTCTCTGACACTCTTTCCCTCTCCTTACACAACAAACTAATAGCGTAATAGTGATAAAATTCCACTTGAGTTTATTATGAGTACAGCACTTCATCTCATGAGAAAAGGGAAAAATAAACATGCATGTTAAACAGACCGCAATGCTAACACTGTCAAGATCAGCAATAATTTCAATCCATTGCATGCGCGCATGACTCCATTTAAAAGTGTTTTTTTTTAATATGCATTTATACACTCGACTTGACTCTCACATTCCTCTTCTACACGGTTAGCTATTTTTTTTACCATAGTCATATGACTCATGACAGATGATAATATGTTGTATATAGTTTTATGCATTTCCATCTTAATTTTTTTTAAATGTCTTTCGCTAATGAAAACTAATTGAAATAGTTACCAACAACTGTAAAATTTAACTGCTCAGAGTCTCATGCATGCAGATCAGCAAAGATTTACTGTGTGTCTGTTTGTACATACACATCCTTTTTATGAGATGATCAAGAGAGAGAAAAGCCGTCCGTCCGCACTTTACATTACATTTGTCGTCGTCTGTGATGCTGATGATGACGATGATGATTATGATGCTGATAATAAAAGCATGCATGCAAATTTTTTCTCTCTTCTTCTTCATGAATGCTCCTATCACTTTACTACTGTTTAGCCAAATAATCACAAAACAGAGAGACAATATTAATCAACAAACAGACGATAATAATGATGTTGTTTGATGATTTGTGGTAATACGTATTATTTAAACAGTCAGCTTTACATTTTATTATTTCAATGCTCTCATAGACTTTTGCGCGGAGACATGAAGAGTTGTCTAAATTGTATGAATGTGATATAGTCGCGCAGTTATTCAATTCTACAAAACATGAGATAATTGCAGAAATGCGCGGGCATGTTTTTTTTTCAACATTATTTTTTAAATATTATTCTAAAATGAAAACACTACTAATTAAGAAGAATATATATATGTAGCTATGTGTTTGTATAAGCAAAAGGAGAGCGCATAACCTTTTTAATGGCTAAAGTAAATCTGTCGAAGGAGATATTAAAGGAAAAAGAGCTACGACGACGTTTGTATTTTGAGATATTGTTTGTTATGCTATGCATACGTTTTTGTCTGCTATACCAATCAATTCAGTAACCATAAATAAATTATCATTCAAAGCAAACGACAGTTTATATTTTATCTGTATGTCTAATCAAGACAATTTGATTCAATTAAAAAGATCAAAAACGTCTCCAAATATTCCTCCTTTGAAAACACTTATCTATTTCTACTGTAGGCCATTTAATGTTGCCGTTATCAAACTTTTGCTTTTGCCTGCAATATAAATATATATATACATTTTACTGCACGAAACTTTTGAAAATAACGTTTCAGATAAATGCATAATATGGATAAATGCGTATATAGGAGGATAATAGGCTGACAAAAAAAACTATTTACGTGCAACAATTGATAAATATTAACAATCAAAACTATTGAAAAGTAAAGCCTTCCCTTGCATGCTTGCATAATCTGAACAAATAATCAAAAGCAAAAAGCACGACTTTTCAAACTTTTCATAATAAAATCAGAATTCGTACATAATCCATTTCATTTTCTAAAGATTCATTTTATCTTATCTATTTTCTCTCTCTCTTTCCTTCTTTTGTTCTTTCATTCTACTTTTATTTCTTTATCCAGTCAAAAAAATATAGTAGCCAGTTTTTTTTAGAGTGGAACTACTCACTTGAGAAATATCAAAAGCAAAAAAAATGGAGAGAAAGAGTGAGAGTGCTTACTCGATTCTGTAGTTTTTATTATTATTATTATTGTCATCATAAATGTGGCTTTAACAGATGGGGAGACGTGAGTCATTTGAAATCATCATGCAATGTATGTACTTATGCGTGCATAATAATAATAATGTACAGTACAGAGTAATGTGGTAAATGCGCGTGGAGTGCGTACCATCATCATCTCACTCACTCTACTTGACTCAGATCACGCAAATGCACGACGAATAAAATGGATTTATTTAGAGATGATGTGGTTTTACGCAGAAATAATCTAACCGTTTTGAATTCATTTCATTTAACTCCAGTTAGTGCTCTTCTCTTAGTTGTGTGTGTGTGTGTGTTGATGATGAATTCATATATGATGCGTGCATACATCATATCAGACTGAAAGGCAGCAAACAAAATAAGATCTTTTATCAAAAAGAGCTATCCGCGCTCATATAAAAAACGAACATGAATTTTCCCTGCTCTTTTTAATAAAAAGGTAAAAAAAGACCTTATCACTTATGTCGTTTAGTGTGTATTTTCTTTCTCTCCCTCTCTCTCTCTCTCTCTATCTGCTCTATGGTTATTTGCTACACAACTACAAACATGCGTTTACATGTGCTTTTTGATGCTCGCCATTTAATGATGGTGTACTGTATACACAGACAATTGTGTTTAATATCATCATATTTATTTATCAAAAAAGTTAATACATACCTATTTACCTATTTATTTTTTCTGTGCTCGCAACAATACAATATATAAATACACTGCTGCTGCTGCTGATGTTGGGGACATGATGGGTTTTGTTGGATGTGAAGATAATCATGATGCATTTTAGCTCTCTGATTGAGGTTAACAAGGAGAGATTGCTTTTAATTGAGATTGCGGCCCATTTCACGATAATTGCGTTCACTTTTAATCAAATGATGGATGTGCTGTTGTGATGACTGAATGAAGAACGTAAGTAGGGGCTGATTTCGGTATATGAACGTGTTGCGCGGTTGCGGTTATCTTTAATTGTTTCAAAAAGAATTCGTTTCAAGATCATCGTAACATCAAGCGTTTTTTGAGCTTTTCAGTGATTGCGTGTGTACTACTTGGCTCGATAAAATGTCTTTCTTGAAGGATGATGATGAAGTAGGTATACTTTTTATAAATATGACTGCTATTGACCAATTTTGGTTGGCAATATAATATGATTC
>JAHZNC010002735.1:0-23072 GCA_027744095.1 Zhuqinia jingwanae | reverse complement strand
CCAATACGCTCACAAGTTGGCTTTCCTCACTGGAATCGCATACACGGGACACGCTCACCACAAGCTCAGCAAACTTCTCCACTTTTTATAATAAGATGCACAGCTACATGTATTTACATATGCTAGCTAATGTCATCCATTCTTGTTGTTTGCTATTTTTTCTACTTTGTTCCCAATTTTAATTAGTTTTTCAAACACGCCTAAAATTTCGATCTTGTTATGCACGTTAATAAAGTAAATATTTCTATTTCTAAAATGTGTGAGCATCTAAATTATTATTCAACTATTTCTGACATATGCACCTATACCTACTATAATAAACTCATATGAAACTCATCTATTATTTCGTCTGCTGGACACTTGTAACAAAGCATCAAAATTGTAAAACCACGTTTGACGTTAACGTTATGTCGTGGAATGGAAACCAATGATAGACAATTATAAGGATGATTGAAACAGAAGTTTTAGCACGGCTTGGGATTTAATTTTTACATTGTTTTTACAGTTGAAACGTTATAAATGCAAAAGAAATGGTTTTGACAATACCCCACCGCATCCCACTGTGATCTTTCATAAAGTCAAATAGAGCAACAATATCAAGTAAAATGGAACGTTTTACTTGATATTGTTGTTTTATTTGACTTTATGTTCGTGTCCTATAAAAAATACAATGCAAAAATTCAGCAAGGTTTTTTTCAGAGACATATACATACCATTTATGTTTGTAATCGCATATATGTTACCGGTTTCGTTGTTTTCCATAATCTTACACAAACAAATAGTTCCATAGCTTTCCCAACTGTTGAAACTACGAGCTTGAGTGTAAGTATAGTTTTGCCAGTTTTCACGACTTCCGCTAAAAATACATCTAACACAAACAGCAACCGGAAGTGAATATAATGACGCGTGCTGATGATGGTTTTTGTACAACTCTATGGATGACATGGCAGTTATGACGTTCATACAGTATTGTGATGGTATGTTACCTTGTTCTTTCGTTTTTACACATGGCTTGACTGCAGAAAGGAACAAGGCAGAATTAACAAGGTTGTAAATCAGTAGAAAAACTATGATAATCTATGTACAAGTAATTGAATTTATTTTCGAGCAATCATACAAAAAAACACTTTTTAAATTGTTGTTGTAATTAGTTGTTGACACGTCCACATAAACCACATATCTGACTCTTTTCCTTTGTTTGAGAATGAATAGAATGTAATCATCACGCATCTCCTGATCTTCAGCTACTAAATTGGACGCTGATGTTAGTTGCTCATACGAAGCCTGGCGCTGAACATGAAGCTGTGTATATTGCTGTTAGTGCTGCTTTGTGGAATTTGAATCTGGAGACACCTCCATAATAATTTGGAACTTGAAAGGCACACCATACCATATTTTATGTTAAATGAAACTTTATAATTATTAAAAATATAACTGAAAGAACGAGGACTTCATAGGAAATTCTTATTTAGAATAAGTAAAAGATGCGATTAAAATTTAAGAACTGACAGAATCTTTAGAAGTTCTATTGTAGTCACTTACCCACATGTTATCCAAAAAGATTTGTTTATTTATTTGCATATATATCTTTATTTAACAAAAATATAGTGTTAATCAAAACAATCATGTCAGTAAACAGGCATTATTGAAACAAAAATTAAACATTTTTATACAGCATTTATGAAAATGAAAAGTCAATAACTTTTGGTCACTTATAATATTTTTACTCACATTTATTTCTTTATTCCGTAAACTTGTTAGGTACATTTCGAGAAAAGGTTTATATTACTTAATAAGTTGACAATAAATCACAAAATTGAACGCATGGGGCATTATCATACAACATAATACTATGTGCTAACATAATGAGTCATCCCTATATAATGTGAAGTGATTATAATTATTTAAACATGAAAAACTGATATAGTCTCTGCTCGACGCATTTCAGCTGGGTGCCTTTCCGGCTGCACCTGTTCTTCACTACGATTTCCTGGTCTTTTGCTTTCCCCTTTAATATCCTTGCCACCAGCATGATCACCATTGTTATTGTTATTGTTATTGTTATTGTCCGCCACAACGACAGTCTTATGTCCAGAGAGCTGACGGGATGGTTGTTCAAATGTCAAATTACTAAGAGTCCGTTGCATTCTCGCCACTGATGTACAACTCAGACATCTCATAAACCGACGAATAACTACCATAAACATAATGTGAATTATGGCCAGCGCAAATGCAAAGATGCCGTCAGCCAACTCTTTTCTTCGGTACAGGACGACAAGCAATCCAGAAATCATCACGGACAAGAGGAGAAATATCTGATAGCAGAGCCAGTGGCTTGTTTTACTAAGGGCCCGATGAACATCCATTTTCTGTTTTAAAAAATTCATCAGAATTCTATTATAGATTTGTACACAAAATCACCCTCGAAAAGTTCAGAATATATACTATACATGAAAAATGGGATTGTTACTGGATCAGTTGACTTGAGTAATTCGAAAGCAAAGTATAGCTCAAAAAGTGAATAAATCACGGCAAGTACGGTTGAGATTATCAAAACGGATAAGGCTTCTAACGTAAGGAATCCAGAATAACAAAAGTTATGCTAAAGTCTTTTGCACTCAGATTCATATGAATTAATATTTTGATATTCTATGATCATCAAACTTCAAACTACATACCTTGCTTGGGTTTTTGCACCGTAGAATCAGTGGGAGCAAGGATACAGCAAATGTGTACAATTTTGAAAATTATATACACGATTGGAAGGAACTATAAAAAAATTCATGTTGTAAATGTTATGATTTACTGCTCATTTTTGGCCTACTACTTGTAAAAGATAATTTTTGCATTCCATTTCAATTTATGAATAACATACAATATCCAAATATGCAACAATTTTGGCGTTTTTCCTCCATCTAGGAGTATTCGGGTATTCATCAGCGGGAGGATTAGGGATAGGTTCCTCATTCTCCTTTTGTTTCAATGATGATCGCTTATTTCTGGAGACTGGAATAAAATATCAAACGAATGTGAAATGATTGCATGATGAGTGGATGGATGAACATGAATTAATGCTAGAAAATATTTGTTGCGTGAAGGTGTACAACTGTACAAGCTATGAGGGAATTTTTTACAGATAATCCTTACTTTTCGAATCCATGTCTCAGTTGGAAAATTTAAAATTGCAATGCTATTTTATTGAAAATTACTTGCTCTGATTTTAAATTGAAAATATTATAATTGAATTTCTAGTTTTTATTATAACATGATTTTTTTATTTAAAAAACTAATTATTAAAACCTCAGTTTATCCTTGGGAACCTAGTTAGCCAATGAACTATTGATCTGAATCAATCTCATTTGCCATATCACATCATATATTATTAATTATTATTTATAGTTAAACATTCGACTACACTGTTGAATTGCTATTGTTGTTACTCAATGATAAACGTTGTACTAATACTAAAATAACATATTATTTTTACTTCATTATTTTAACAGTTCTTCTTGCTTAAGGCAATAGAGGATCCTGGTTCTGAAGTTGGCTGACCTCTAACATTGAATTAATAAGCTTGATTGAGTTCTCCTCAAAGGTCTCCAATTCTCGCAAATACTGAATCACAATTATAATGCAGATACAGCGCATGATGATAAGCACCAATGTAATCGTCCCCGATGCCACATGGCCTACAGAAATACTCAGGCTTCCGAACACAAGGGCAAAGGCAGCCATGAAGATTTGATAAGATCTCCAACATCCCACCTTTTCGATGGCGTCGTATCGATTATTAATCTGTAAGGAAATACATTTGTGAAATTAATTTGTGAAAGGTGCACAATAAATATCCCATTTTTCATCTGTAAAGAAATACAAAGTATTTTTTAAACTGGAAACTGCTCATTTTGTATAATGTGTAACTTTAAGCTCACCGTATTCGTTGCTTTTAACAGTCCAAAGCTAATACAAAGCTCAAAAATTATAAAAATTGCAGTAAGTGCACCAAATATGATAATCGCTATGACCCATTCTATAAAAAAAGTAAAGTAGGGATTGAATGATTGAATTAATTGATATTTCATAAAGCAAAAAGTATATTATTTACTATCGCTCAAGACGTCCCCCACGGAAAACAATAATCCAATGTGGAACACATTATAAATCCAGTAAACGATCGCGGTTACCTGATTTCCCGAATAAATAATGTAAAGGAAATTTTAGAAGAATACTTTGACATGATGTTTTTGTTTTCACATAAAACTGTAGCACCTACGATGTTAATACAGGCAATAATCCTAGCGCGATGTCGAAATTTGTCCTCAGGGAGTAATATGTTCATTTCAGGTTGTTTCCCAATGAAGGTATTTCTTAATAAAGTTTTAAAATCATCTTGCCTTTTCGGGTCTGGTGGTCGGCGTTTGCGTGGGGGAGAAGGGTCTTTTACGGCTTTTGAGGAATGGGCACGCACAAGGTATGGTCGATTTGGTTGTGGCGGAAGTTGAAGCGTTGTTTGCTTGCCAAGCATTTTGTGTGTCTGTTCTTGGTCTCTCTTAAGACTATTGTTTGATTTGTAATTCTTATTCATTATCAATCCTATAAAATATTAGCTCAGGCCTTGGGGGATTAAAAGGGTATTTAGCCAAAGAGTCTGCAACTTTTGGTGTGAAACTGTTTCGCACTTAAATTGATATTCAAAATTCTCAATTTTTTGAAAGGTTGAAAAAAATTAAAATGAAGTGATCCTGAAATAATAATTGACATGTCCTGGCAACGAAATATTTCACATATACACACGCATTTAATTTATCAACCAAGTGCCCTTTGATACCTATGTACATGCATACATATTTAGGTGTGCTTTTTTGGCCATTAGTAGACTCATGGACAACTTTTAAGTCCACAAAAGAGTAACACAGTCTTGAGAAATTACTTTTATAGGCAATAGGTGGATAACGGAAACTTGAATGTTTACACTAGTGTTAAATTTATTTTTTATCAATATAAATTCACAATTGTTTCGTAGATCTTGAAATCTTTTGTTTATATTAATTAAACTTTTCTAAAAAGCGTATTTACTTGAAGACGTTCTCCCTTATTTTTGCCATTCCTTTTCATAACTAGAACAAAATGTACATTTTCGGCAAAAACAAATATCAACGCACTGATGGATACCAAAGTACAGACGAGGAGTACACCAGAAATCATATTTAAGGACATTGGCCTTGGCTCTTCATCCCCTACTCCTCCACCACCAGCACCACTAGCCATTCTTGATGATAAATAAGCCACTAAATTCATCCGCTTTTCCATTTCACCATCCACTATACTCAATGACTTTACAATCTGCAATTGAGATTTCAAACGAGAATTTTTATTCCAAAATCTTACCAATCCTGATTCACGAGTTTGCCATAAAACATGTTGAATTCTGTTGAACGCAAAGAATTTTCTGAGCAGCCATGCCTGACAGGACACGAAATTTGAAATTGCTTGTCTTTTGATAACTTTGAGGCGTTTTGACATGTCCAACGGGGGACCAAGAAGTTTAACATGATTTTCATGATCCACGAAAGCAAACAATTTATTTGGCTGCTCTTCTGAAAAATTCAGGATCTTTCGCATGATGTCAGGAAACTTTAATCCAAGAATTGGAATGTGATAGATTTTCCCTACTAGTTTTTCATAGTATTTAGGCAGCTGCGGTGCAGTATTCAAAGATTTGTTCAGCTGCATAATAAATTGCTCATCCCCACCTTTTGAAGTAATTACTCCCTCGTCAATGCGCGCTGGTTTCAACAATTCAATCAAGGCTGACTTCACCTGTGGCTGGCCCTCTTGAAGGGAAAGGGTGCTTGCAATTGTGACAATCGGAATATTGTCTTGTGCAAGCTCCATTAATGAGCTGGGTGCTTGTGGATAATGGTCAGATGCCAAAAATGAGTAAAGTTGCCCATCATAACAATTCATGACAATTATAGAAAAAAAGTTCCACAAGAGCCATAAAGCAGCAGATTGAGACGTGCTGAATAAATGCATCACCTCGTCATTGCACTGGTCCACCAACGAGGCGAATGTGAGAAAGGCCCAATCCAGGTATGCTTGTAATGACCATGAAGGTGACCATCTAAACTTCCAGTTTTTCTTATCTGTAGTTGCTATCATAAGGACCAGTGGCATTACCAACATTGCAATGAAAATTGAGATCCAAACACTCTTCTGGAATGGCTGAGACATTGCACTTAAATTTCTTTCAGTCGTGTCCCCACTCGAAATAAGAAACTCATACGAGCCTAGCTCAAAACCGGGCACGGATAATTCGTATCTAAACGAATCACCCCTAAAGTATTTTAAGGAGTTTGTCATTGCCTCCTGTACGACTACGCCAGATATAAAGTCAGCTTGGCTCAGTTGAAGTTGGGGCATGTCGACAAATGTAACATTGAGGAAATTTTGGACCACGCAAGAGGATTCATCTAGAATTGAAGCGTTCTGCAAGTGGGGTGGGATACAAACTGAATGAACGTGTCTTTTTGATGTGGTTAGTTGCATTCCATTAAGATTTCTGTGAAGTAAATTCCACTGGACTTGAACATTCCAAAGTTGGTTAATTCCATCACGGATATGATTTGTAATTATGAAAGGATTTTGACAGGTGGGACAAAGAATGTTTAATTCCCCGTTCGAATTAAGAAATAACGGTACTCCAGTGTAATTTAGGACTGCCAAGTGTTGGATAACGAATTCAGGTAGCGTGAAAGTATGCTTGTTTGAAAAATAAATGACGAATGAAGGATCAATATCAGTACCAGACTCCAAAACAATTGGGCTCAACTTGAAAATTTGTATTTCTTGAAATAATAGGGAACATTTTAAAAAATGCGTGTGTTGAGGAATAGCTCGTTTCAGAGTCGTGATATTCCGGAAATCGGACGTGACGGAAATATTAAGGAGATAGCCAAGTTGAAAAATATACGGAGTATTTGAGAATACAGAGGTTTGCAATTCGTGAAATATTGGATAATCTAATTCAGCTTTTAGAGGAGATGGGAAAGGCGGGACGAGTGTATTCGAACCAAATTGCTTCCAAAATATTAAACAATCAACAAAAATACTTAGCTTCGTATCAAATTTTGCTGCAGTAATACCCTCTTCCATTTCATTATTTCGAAAATGGGAATCTATTTGATTAATGAATATACAAGCAACAAAGAGAAAGGCAAATTGCAAGCCATTTCCAAGAGTCTTGCGTCGCCCCATATTCTTTTAGAGTGTAACAATAAGCGTCTTTGCGCTTTAAGTGTTCTGGACGAGAAAACATGAAAACTGGATGATTTGGTCAGAATATATAACCTCAATTTTCCGTTCGTTTGTTTAACAAGAGAACATGAACTCATAATTTACTTGCATAGGTAATAGTAAAAATGTTTTTGCGTGTCAACCTGAAAATTAGAACGTACCAGAAAATCTAATTAATGTACTCCGGTGGAACTTTCTCTATTACGGAAAAATTTCCAAAAATGTATATGGTAGCCTCAAAATTAGGTGTTCTAATCTATACTTATTCGGTTTTTTGATGCATGCCGTTTATTTTGTATACAATGGAAGTAGAAACATAACACGTTATGCATAAACATTTTTATTTGGGATTTATCGATATAACTTTTTATCGGTTACTTGTAAATTTACACGGACTNGTTTATTTTGTATACAATGGAAGTAGAAACATAACACGTTATGCATAAACATTTTTATTTGGGATTTATCGATATAACTTTTTATCGGTTACTTGTAAATTTACACGGACTGAAGTATGGTATTGTATTGGATTAATCGAATTAATGGGCAAAGGCATAATTTTTCATACTGTGTGTGGTGTGGTAGTGAAATTGTATTATTATTTGTATCAATAATATATGTGATTATCATGATAACATAATATTGACAGAAAACAAGGTGTACATAAATACACCCACTTTTGTTACATGAATGTGTTAAATTACGTCAACACGTAACACGCCAGTGAGATCGATACTTGGAACTTCTTTTCGAAGATGAACCTTGTATAGTAATTTATTTGATAAGATTCAACAATAGTTGGTAGAGACGGTAGAAAAGGTAAATGGTAGTTTCTTGTTTATGCTTTCGCGTGCTGTCGAGAAATGCGGTGCGTGAGATAATACAATAATTACCAAAGATAATATTGTGCTATGTGCTGAATTTGTGCTACTAGTATTGAAAAATGTTATCGCTATCTTTGAATTTGTACACCACGTCATATGAAAAACTCGAGGTCTGGCTATAGCTTTATTCCCATATTTGTGTGAGCTATATCCATTTATATTCTACCATACATATCTCGAGAAATAAGTTGCTTTTATATAACAATCCAACATGCAACAACAACATGTGTGTGTCATCAACATGTGAGTGAATTCCAGCATAGCATTTAGCATAGCCGTATGCGTAGCTGAACAAAAACCTGGTTTATGTACAAGGCAAATAAATAAGTCAATAGTCAAGATGTAACACAGTTAAGGCGAATAGTGTCGTTTGTAAAGCATGTGTGGCTGGCAATGTTAAAATTCAATGGAACTATATTCAGATTATGAGTTTCCTAGAAAACTTGGTGCGTCGTAACTATAATGTCAAATGTTGAATGTATTTACCTAATGTGAATGTGAAAATATATACATATGTAGTTCATCATGTGCATGTGTACAATGCAGGTGCCTAGCTATTGATGACGGTGGTGTAAGCTTTATTGCGCATGATATATAATTATGATTCACATAAACCACACAACGTAACGACAAAAATTTGGTCTCCCCTTCACTGAAATTGCTGCTCAAGTGTTAAAAGTTGTATATTTATTGAACAGCCTGTCAAGAGTTGAAATCAATCCAATTGCAATTTGACAATAAAAAAAGTTGTTTATTGTACTTTTAAATTAAATTAACTTTATTTTGTGCCAAGGAGCTAGTACATACATATATACAATAGCGAAGCAGTATAATTTTTGTTGTAGTATTTGAAAAAAAAGTGAGAATTTTATAAAATCATGGATCAACATTCCCAGGGAGATCAGCAAAACTTAAACGGTGAAAAGCCACCCTACAAGCCAGTGCAACAGGGACATTCCTCGTCAACGAGTATTACCATGGAATCAACACGAACGCAGCCGCTTTCCATGGGAACAAGGGGGGAAAACGCTGAGCCAGAACCAGAGGTTTTCGGTCTGGATATTATTACACCATTTCTTGGAAACATGCAGAATAAATTGTAGATGATGATGTGAACGATATGATGGACATTTGGAAAGCCTGCCAGTGACAAGATTCCATCATTTTCTACCTCGTCGTACAAAACTATTGTCACCATTTATTTTTACTTCAACAATACATTTACTAGTTCATAGTTTATATATGCTACTAGCAATAATCATCTGAATGAATATACCTTTAATGTGCATTTGTTATTTGACTTATCCATGTTTATAACTTTGAACATGAAGAAATGCATGTAGGTCAGGTATAAAAAAATAAAAATTTGTAATTATATATAATTTAAATATCTTTAGTAAAATGAATAAATATTTAGCGTGTACTTCAGTATTCGAGCTTCAATTTGCATATTTATTAACCAACAGTTCTTTGTTCTTTATACATGCCTTTGCTATCGTATTTTGATATTTAACTGCAAATTTATTAATACAATCCATAAAAGTATATAGATATGTTACCTATCATGTAAAAAATTAAGCATGAGTTAAAACGTAATTCAGTCTTACAAGCCAATTCTATCAAAGTACGCATATTAGTCCCCATTTAAGGAAAGTGTATTGGAGCAAATTAGCCACTCTCAGTTTAGAATTTAGAATTTGTTGGCAATTCATGAAAAACGTTTGTTTACACATTTTGGCAACACTATAGGTTTATAAATAACAATGTTTCAGCATCTCCAGCTTTTGTTCCTTACAACTCACAAATGTAATTAACTAGTTGCTTAAAGCTATATGTATCATATTATAATTATCTATTTATACTGCGATTTCGTTTTAATGCTTAATCACAACAGCTACAGGGGGAACTTGATATGAAGTAGCTTGCTCCAATTCCAGAATAAAATTCCACACAACGTAGAGAAGAATTCCGCGAAAAATCAGCGTGAGCGCCAGCATAAGGTAAGATCCATTTAGAATACCGAAAATCAAGTTGACGATGAGGAAAACAATGACAATGTTACGCCAAATGCGGGCTCTGTGCAAAGCTTGCATTGGATCGGCCCCCTATATCAGAGAGTAACATTATTGCAAAATGTGAAAATGAGCCATGAAATAAATAAATATTGGGCAACATGATGATAAACATTTAAAAATTCATACTTCTCTTGTTGCTTTTAAGAGCATAATGGATGCCCAGAGACCCACAAAAATCACAAGTGCCATAATCCCCATCATAATCCAGATGACAATTAAAGCTCCTTTTAAAAGAAGATACAAAGGCTGTATACTTAAATCATAAATATTTTAATCACTGCTACTGTTCGTCGAAACTGTTTCATACCGCCTGCAGTACTCCTTAGGTCTGGATCTGGATCTGATTCTTTCAGTACCCGTAAGTTGTGCCGTTGCATGTACCGTAACAAACAGAGATATGCCCAAGAAAGCAAGGAGGACCGTTGAAACAATCTAAAAATATTAATTAAATATTAAAAATCATAGCTTATCATGTCAGCAATCTATAAGAACTTCATTCATCCAGCCCCTTCCCTGTATTCAATAATAAAACACATTATACAAATGTATTATTTGTATTTGTATACCTATATGTATATGTAATATTATATTCACGCACCAAATCAAAGATTGCCACAAGTCTGGATCCGAATCTCCATCGGATAGTTGTCCATTTTCAAAATATTTATCTTTGTATCACGCTTTTTATTAAAATGTAATGTGTAATGTTTGTTTTAGTATTAGTGTACTAAATGGAATCACTTTATGAATAGTGTAGCCTAATGTATGTAAAACCACACACCAAGATGCGTTGCATCTATGATTTCATCTGCAAAGATGAAGTTGAGATTACCGTCTGCCTCCATGCGTCTGAAATACCATATTACATATATGTGTTGCGTAGATATAAACAGAATTAGTCATGTTTCTTGCAATAATGAAGTCAAAGTCAAGGACATTTCAGAGGCAAAACATGCATAATATGAATATAGATATAGACACGATATATGCTATTGTATTTATTATTATTTTTCTATTGCTATAACACTGTATGTGTGAATGTACCACGCATAAAAGATGTTCATGTTTTCGAACAAACTACACAAATGACTAAGTGGAATTCTTATGATTCTTGTTAAAATAACATTGCAAGTAGCAGCGAAGACGAAATCATTACGTTGCCGAATGAGCCGTAAGGGCTCTGGTACGATAGTTTATGAGATCGCTATTGTGAGTCTGTACGTCCGTCCGTAAATGTCATACGATTATCTCATACACTAAAAGGAATTTCCAATTCGGTATTCGCATCTACGTCATTAGGGCATCTGAAATCACTTAATACAGGTACACCCATGCATCCCTTCCATTTCCCCCATACAAGCATCGCCAGTGACTATTCGACACTTTGAAAAATGAGAACTTTCCAGTAAAATCACCAGTAGATTACGAATATGAATCCAAGATGGGCATAAGCACAGCGGAACCGCTAGTTATAAGATCGCATTGGGAGTATGTCCGACGTCACGCGATTATCTCAGAAACTAAAGGAATTTCGGGATTCTATTTTCAGTAGTCTGCGTAATAAGGACATTTGAATATATACGGACTACGGACTCGGTAAAAAACCAGAAGGTAGGGGTTGAAAAAATTGAACCCGAGGGGGAAAATATGTTCCGCCACTTATTTATGGCGTTACAACTTTCTAGTTTTTTGCGCAGATTTGTTCCAAAATGTTGTATACCATGCATGTTAGACAAACAACCTACACAAAATCATAAGCGTTTTGGCACATCAAGTTCCTCCCTTCCGTCCCACTTGTGAGATCATTATTATTATTATTTCTATATTAGAATGTTCATTTCATATCTTTCAAAAAAAATACGAGTGCTACAAATTGTTTTCCTAGATCTCATGCTGTCTACTGGATTTCATATTTTAAGTACACATCATAAATACTATTAGGTACCTGCCTACCTATACATTTCTGCAAATAGTAATATGGATGCTACTAATACTACAGACCACAGTCGTGCATTGAGAAGTTACCAATGTAATAAGTGTAATATATAATCTAGTGTTCACTACTAAATTGGTTGTAAACAGGTTTAATTGTTATTACATTACTGAGTAAAATATTTTCAAGCACATCACATTCCCCACATAACGTAGAAAAACGTTGCAATTTGTATCATATACACTATTGACTATGATAAAAATTGCAAAGACTATAGTATACATGTATGAATTGGGAATTCATAAACATTAACTCTTAATCTTCAGGCTGATTACAAGACCATATGAATAAATGGTATACATAACTACTAATAATAATTCATTGTTTAACCTCCATGTGCGCTTTTTTATAACGCATTGTCAGCATACTCCGTCTATGTCCGTTTTTCGCACGAGAATCATTAATAATGATTCATTATGTACTACTAGATTTATCCCGTCCGACGTGCATACATTAGATAATTCTGCAGATGGTTGTAACATGGCTGCCAAAAGAATTACACAACTACCTGTTTCCATCAACTTCCTTCATTCCACATTGTGGAGTTCACAACGAATCCCCTTCTCTATTCAACATGCTATGTCATGCCAACATCCCAACATTTTTTAAGATGATTTTGCGGTGGATAAATTATCGCATTTTCTCGATGTAGAATTACACCTACACAACGATCTTGAAGAGAAACGGACGTTGTAATAGTTTATTACAATTAATCAAGTAATTAATTGCCATTAAATAGTGTCATATTCGTCATCTCCATGAAGATTTACTCCTATAACCGTATTTGAGGTTATTACGACCCCACCCACTCTATGTGCTTTTGCGTAACGTATGAACGTTTTCCGGACACACATCAAAAAAATTATGCTTTAGGATTACTCCATAAAATACTCACTGCTCAATTGCAATCGCAAATCGCAACCAAAGGTAGTGTTAATGTTGTAGATATATGTATAATGTATAATACACACATAATGTATACAGCTTTTGTAGTCATTCATCCAGCTCAATTCATTCTTCATTCACATCACAAAATATGTACCAATGTCTGTTTTTTTTGTTTTTTTTTGCGTGGTTGTAGTGTGGAATAGATCAATAATATATACAGTAGGCATACTAAATATGTAGGATTAAGTTACCTGTTCATGTACTAAGGCATTCAAACTACTAACATAATCCAGGGAAAAGCAGTTTACATTGACAGTTGTCATTGTACTCAATGCCGTTTTGTAATTATTATGTAAACATACAAAACACTTGCGTTCGACAATAACAAAGGCAAGATGGCTAAAAAAATTGTTTTAAATTGGTATGAAAATATGAACTGACTTTACAAAAAATATTATTCTCCAATTTTCATAAAATAGCGCTAAAATAAATATTATGCTCAAATCTTCATACGTCATACATGACATCATTTCATTATCTTAAATGAATTGCTAAAGCAATTAAAATTGCTTTGTGCCAATTTTACATTGTACAGCATTTTTTCTTAAAATGTCTAATAAAAAATTAAACTTTTTGAAAAGTAACAAAATCAGTTTCAGAAGATCCAGTTGGAGGTACCTGCCTCAACTCATCAATGAATTTACAAACAACGTAGAGAAGAATTCCACGGAAGGCAGTATTTAATGGCAGGCCAACCCAGTTCGTAGTAAAGCCACAAGATACTGCTCCCAATACAAGGAAAATTATAACAACATTACGCCATATGCAAGCTCTTCTTAACGCCTTCACTGGATCAGCTCCCTAGAGAGTTATAAAAAAAATCAATTGAACATTTAAAATACAGAGTCCTAAAGTTACAATGTAGTACTCAGTACTCCTATTTTCTCCTACAAGTTTAGTGGCTTTAAGCAGCATAACGACAGCCCAGCAATCAATGCAAATGAATATTGCCATGACAGCGATTAGTCTCCATAAAATGACAAGAAGAACTAAAAACAAAAATGCATGCCATTATAGTTTTCAATTCAAACTGGAAACTTTTATATTTAAAAAAAATTTAGATTGCTGGAATAAAATTATGTTATATCGGGAAAATAGATTAATAGATAGATGATACTAGAATTTACCAGTGATATGAGAGCCATCAACAGTTTCTTTGAAATCTAAATCTTGTGAAGTAATATTTTTGATTTGATCGTCATTTTTTGTGTCCGCAAGAGTGACAGTGATCAAAGCTGAGAAACTGATGGCAACTATCATGCCAACAAAACCAAGAAAGCAAACACACTGAAATGAAAGAGATTTGATTTAATATAATATGTTTATGATTCTAGTTTTCATTGTCTTCCGCAATATAATTGCTAAATACATATAAATACATACAAAATTCGGAATTTTCCTTACCACATCAATGTAAGCCACAATTCTGGCCCTGCACCTCCACAAAAAATATCCATTATGATCCCAAAAAGTAGTATTTTTTATTTATGCTCTTGAAATGATATTATGATGCGAATTGAGAAGAATTGTCAATTGATCGTTTTATATATCGTAGCTTTTCTTTCTTGTATATTATTATTGTATTATGATATGTGTGCGACACTCTGGAATCATATTGTGCATTTTCGTAGAATTAAGACCGATTATCACAGTCATTACTCAAAATGCTCGGTTGGCAGTGTGTGTGTATTGTGTATGTACGCCAGCGCTCTCCTCCTGACTACATACAACATAGTTCAACCAATTTGGACCAAACTTGGTATGCATCATGGGCAGGGAGTGAAAAGTTATAACTTTCAACTTATTTTCATCAAATGTAAATTTAATATAATATTAAAAGCAATAATATATTTTAAATATTAAGCTTTAACGACCCTTAGTTCAGCCTTAATAGGATTAATTGTGCCTTTGCTTAAGAAACTTGATTCTTTTATTCACCATTGCTTCAATTTAGAAGTAATTAACGTTCGTTTCGAGTAACATCGATTCCAAATTGAAAGTGAATGTTTTTTTTCCAAAGTACCATGAGCAAATCATAAAATATGAACGTAAAACATACAGGTATGTATATAAATACATCTTACACCCACATCATGTCCGTGAAATCTTGTACTTTTCAACCAATAATGTAAATTATATTATGTATTTTATGATGAATTAGAGGTCAACTAAATAATTAATATACAATCAATGCTCGTTTAGGCTAAGACGAAGAATGATGCACTCCATGAATAAAGAATTAATTGGTTGATTTTTTTCAATTTGAAACTATAACTTTATTATTACAATTTTTTGATACATTAGCGATTTAAAGTTGTTTGCCCATTAATTCTTTTAGGCTGTAATATGTAAATATCAATTTTTATCACGAAGAACTTGCATTAAGGCATTTTAGTGAAAACTTGTGGGCATATCACATTCTTGAAAAGCATATACATAAATATATTCTTGCAATGGAAAAGTCATAAGATATTTTCCTTAAAACTTGACAGGTTACATTATTATTACACTCTCTAGGTACAAGTGAAGCAGATAAAATAAAATACATTACAGATATTGTAAATTGGCCTGCACAATTTCTTTTAAAGTAAAAAAAAACTAAAGCGTAAAATTTCTTGTAAATGTCACTTTTAAGTGTTTACTTGAACAGCGCCAGAGAATGATCGCAGTTGAAAAAATTTCAACAGGTCGTACACAAAAACAAGAGAAAAATAAAAAATAAAAACGTAAAAAACAAGAGAAAAATAAAATATAAAAAACGTAAAAAACAAGAGCAAAATAAAATATAAAAACGTACAAAACAACAGTTGCAAACTTTGGAATACACTGCAACAAAAGTAAATTTGTTTTAAAATTAATAATTAAAAGCTCAAACATTGTGCGTCCTTTTGCAATGAAAATTGCACAACAGCAATGTACCATTCATGTATCAATGACACTCATTTTATAAACTGAAGGACATCTGTAATACCTTCTGTACTGAAATCTGTTATCGGGTTTTCAAAATTGAATTTATTGAAGTGTTCCATTATCCCAATAGAGAAAACAATTTTCAAACACATTTAAAAACAATAGGCGTACACGTTGACATGTTTTGATAATTTATTTGGTCGTAGGTTTAAGTCCATAATTCCAACACATATTTCTAAGGTTATAAATTAGCACTTCAATATCCAAGTCTCGTTGAAGTACTTTTACAATGAGTCTTCTCTATTCAGTATTCATACACCACCATATAACAATTATTCGTCACGTGTTTTGCTTCTATGTTTTCAGTAACTGTTAGTTTTTATTAAGCTGTATTTCAACCTCATAACTCTTGAAGTTACCCGTGTCGCCACGTATCCGCATGTGACAAAAAAACTGGCCGGTTGGGTTTCACAAATCTCTTACTTAGTAAGTGTATCCCATATTTTTTAGTAAGTACTTTTAGTGATAATATTCTTGAACAAATAGAGTACATGAGTAGAGTATTCTTGAGTACATAGAGAAAATAAAAGTAGCAGCTCATTTGCAAACGTACCCAACCGCATCCCCAGTGGGGATTCCCCACGTCACATAAAGTTGTAAATTTAACTTTAAAGTAGAAATTCCATTATTACGTTTTACGTTAGATAACAAAGGGATATATATCATAGTATTTATTGTTTAAACATTGCATATACTACTACTGAAACTAAAAGCTACCAACTACTAATTCAGGTATATCATCAAATTTCATTATTACATTGTATTGTAAGGTTTTTGGCCGAATGGAACATGGCAAGTAAATTGCAAAATTTCAACAAGGACCTGGACAGATCACGTTGAGAATAAAAAAAGATTATTCAATATTAAGCTTTAAGCCATATTTAAAGACGAGGTCTGAAGAACTGAAGCCTGTTTCAACTCCTGAATAAATTTGTGAACAACGAAGATCACAACAATACGGAAAATGAGGACAATAGGGAATGGATACCAGTTATGACTGTACCCATAAAATAACGGACCGAACACCAGGAACACGATAGAGACGTTACGCCAAATGCAGGCTTTTCTCAGCATCACAACAGGATCATCTCTCTGCAAATTAAAAAAATATATTACAAGTTAGTTACAGTCAGAAGGACTAACAAACAATGTAATTACTAATTCTTATTCGTATGCATTAAATTTCTTGAAATAGGAGGACGTTCGTTGCGGATTCTATGATAAGCAATAAGCAATGGACGTGAAATCATAGAAAATAATAAATAAATTTTTACAAGGTATCAAATGAAACACTTAAAATGAATTAATTTCTTACAAGATGTGACACTTGTAGTATCTTGATGGCAGCCCACATGTCAATGGATATAGAAATGATTGTAACAAGCATCAGGATCCATAAGATGATAAGATAAGCTAACATTAAAAACGGACAATATGGCTCAATAGTTGCAAAACATTTCAATTGATAGGTAATCATAGTAATGATTGAAATACGTTTGCATGGATACCTGATGAAGAATTGTGAAACTTTCGGTTTTCATTTTTGCTGTCTTCGGCAACCTCTGCTGTCAACTCTCCCGCAAAATAGGCCAAGACACTAATGTGGACCAAAATAATAACGGCCAATACCTAGAAAATTGTAAATTTATGTGACACCTATCATTGCTCTCTCTACAGTTTTTTCTATACTCTTTTTTACTTAAGGGATGCGTGAATTTCAAAATGTGTAATTTACCAAATCAATGTAAGCCAAAATCCTTGCTATAGATCTCCACATTAAATTCTCCATTGTTATCCGGTTGGATTTGTTTTATTCACTGTTGAATTGACATTTGATTGTGTTGTACATGCCTACGTAAGTTTAAATTGCCACGACTTAATAAATAAATAAAAGTTGATAGTCCACAGTCCACACGCCAAACTGTTCGTCGAGTTTAACAGGAAATTGGCAGTGGTTTAGCTTGGTTGTAAGTTACAGAAAGACAACTGTAAATTTGCTCGGCTCCCCCGATTTAAATTCTGAAAAGTTTGACCACAGAATACCAAGCAGGAAATGGAAATAATGGTTTTAAGTTCCGGGAGACAAGAGAATATAGTTCTCGTAACGATTCGTATAAATTTGCAAAAACAAAAATTGAGCAAAACATAAATGTTATCAGTTAACGTCTGGCCACTGCAACATGCACCACATGCCGTTTGCCACTATTATTTAGACTATTGTATATTTCAGTTGATTATGAAGGTTGCATGCAGATTGCAGACCCTTACATTTTGTTTTGCTATTGCATAGTACAAAAATGCAACAGTTGAAATTGAAAGTAGCGAAACTTTTATTTACTGTTTCACAGTTCGTGTCTGTTTATAATCATTGATTATAAATGAATATCCCGAGTCATTACGTAAATAGTTAATAGTACTGTCAACTGTTAACTGTATTTATAACACAATTTTTATGTTTATGTAAATAATAACAAAAGATTTGACTAGTATAGGCATGCTACTATATATTATGTTGTTGTATCTGTATTCTGTATATATGTAAGTGAGTGTTGTTTTTCATGCATCAGCTGGTAAAATGAAATGCTGGATGAAGCTGAGATAAATGTCAGCAAACAAAGACGATTGCAGGATCCTCCTCCGGTACTCAAAAAATATGTATAGACCAGAATTTACAATTCGCTAGCCCAAGCATAGAATTTAATTCATTTAATATAACGTTAGTTTTGGAACACGCAAAGGCCAAATGTCGGACAATTTATAAATTAAATTATATCTACGGTTCATAGTAAAAGTCTAGGGGTTTCCTAAAATTATATATTCTCCTCCAGAATCGCATAAAGCAATCCTGGAAACTCCCTTTACAAAGGACATGAATCATTTATTGATAGATTTTTTATTTGGGTTTTAAATCCATATGACTAGTTTTACAGAGCCTTTTTATTATGATTCATATGATATGAACTTGATATTAGGAAGACACGTACAAAATGCAACGGTGAAAGGAGTGTTACTATCATTCATTTTTGTTACTTTTGACAGGCGTAAAAACGATTCATTTTAAATTGTAATGATGGAAAGTCTGCAAATGTACCATGGAAACTCAACAACACAACTTTTTTAAATTTATAATTGCAGGGAAAAATAAAATAAATGTATATATAGCATGCTCGTTAGAATAATAAAAGTTTATAACAACTCACCTCACCCAAAGATACTTATATTACTTATACTTATAAAGTATATTATTCGCCATCCGCAGACTGGATTCCAGAGAGGCAACGTCCCCAGCATTTTTGGAGCGATACCCCCGGATATCCCCATGGACGAAACTTTTTATTTACAATAATTGCTTGCGTTTTATACAATTCCCGTTTCCAAATAAAGTTTATTTTTATTTCTAATTATTAACTAGGGGGTGGAATAAAACTTTTATTGTATCTTTGACCGCACCAAAAGGTTTATAAAGAAGGCATGGCAAGCATTTGGATAATCCTCTACCCGTATTCCTCCTCTAGACGAATCAGAAAACTAGCGGCACTTGGAATAATCGGTCTACTTTTTCTCTACATCTTCATATTTCTCAAAACTTCCGCTGACATTGAAAATTACAGGCAGCAATTGGCCAAGTGGAACTCAAAAATCATTAGATCTCTAACCTTTGCCAACCCAGAAGAACCACCCGACTGGCAAACTGTGGGACTCGCAAACAGCAGCTTTGCTGTCTACTCTGCATTCTCATCTGATAACGCATCTAATGAAGTAATTATTGTTGGATCACACCCAGATTTTCAAGATGATACTTTGAGGTGCCGATTCTACTATGATGATACGGACAGCCTCGTAACAGTTGCTTATTATGAGCTTATTCCAGGTTGGAATCCACGGTTTGCAGACTCTATCATTAGATGCTACCTTCCAACGACAAATGACCAATCCACTCGCACTCATGAAAATACAATAGCCACAACAGCGGAAAGTAAACCCAGATTTGTCTCCATTCTTGCAGGAAATAATACAACCGAGTATGAGAACCGCCTTCAAGTTCATTATAATCTTCCCGTCGGCCATTTGAGCAATGACGAGTACTTGTACAATTTTTCCGTTTGTGTTTCGCCAATGAACAACAATAATTACAAAAATCTTTTGTACTTTCTGGAATGGTTGGAGTACTACAAATTGATGGGAGTTCAGCATTTTTCATTTTATAATTTGAGTCTTGGATCCAACAATTCGTGTGTTTTAGAACATCTCATCGGCGATCCCCTTAAAAATGGAGAGGCTCGAATAAACAATTACCCTTGGCAAAAGTATCCCAAGAATCCAACTATCCACAGCTCGGGAATATCATCCGCCATGACAGATTGCCACCTAAGAAACAAAGGTGTCTCAAAATATGTAGTCATTGTGGATTTAAATGAATTCATAACTCCAGTTTTGGATAGCATGATATCTTTCCAAGATCTCATTGATTTTTTGGACACCGAAAAGAACGCGGAAGTAGAATTCGGGGTATACACGTTCCATGAAGGCTACTTTACTATAAGTGGAAGAAGAGCGAGCGATGGTGTTCAGGAAAGCTGTGCACTATTGAAGAACAAGCCAATAGAGTACCGGGTGTGTCAAAACATGTTGCTGATGAAGTTCAGTCAAAGAAACGTTTTAGAACGTAAAGTTTCTGAAAATACAAAGTACATTATGATACCTGAAAGGGTGAGAGTTGTTGGAAAATATGGTGCGAATTTGATGGAAGCTCGATTTAAAACCAAACGATGTTTCAGAGAAAATTGCTTATATTCGGCAGTATGGAGGGATAAGCTTCATGGGAAGAAGAAATCAAACTGTGGACAATGTGGATCTGAAGCTTGGTCTTGTTCTGGCCAAAAATGTAGCAAGCAGAGTAGAATACTTCATGGAAAAATGTGGAATGGAGGAAAATGATATTTTTTTCACAATTTAATTTTGATTATGTAAATTGTTTAATGTTTTACAAAAGGATGTGTATGATGATGGAAGGATTTTATTTTCCGATTAAATTATGTTACAACGAAATTTGATCATCTAAATTCATGACCATGAATATTTAAATACTCATACGTGTGCGTATCAACGCATTTTAATCATATTTTAATGTCAACTTTATCATTGCATCGCGCATTCTTATATTTGATTTGTGTTGCGCACACTCCTTAATAATACTTGAATAAATTTTGTTCATATGAAACTCACAAAATGTCGTATTACTCAAACAGAAGGTTATGATTTTCCATGTCGGCTCACTTTACAGGGGTTTTTCATAACAAGAAATCCCCTGTGACGATGACGAGGAGGAAAATGATTTGCACTAGGAAGAATCCCGAGGAAAAGGGGAGTTCCCTAAAACCATGTTCATAGTATATATACATTATCATCTGGCATAATACTGTGGACTATACGTAATTTAACCATACCGATAAGCGGATTTAAAAAATAAATAAATGGGGTTCAAACATTTCTGTATCGCGTCGAATGTAAAATCCGTAAAATCAAAATCAAACTTTAAACATTGGCTTTCTTTAGTGGGTAGTGGGTGTTACAAGTTTAAATAACGCAGCAAATAATGAATTTATATAGATAATTTGAAACTTTACACGCAAGTGCACAGTTCACCACGAATAATTCATAATTACAATGGTTTCATAAAAGTTTGCGTGGATAATTTGCAAATGAGGATCTACTTCAAAACAAATTTACACAGAAATGCACTCCGATATAAGGCAAACAACTTTCCGCTATCATAAAAAATCGCAATGACTAATGAATGACTAATATCATTCATGCACATCATAGATTGCTTATCTTGTTTTTGCGAATAATGATGAACAATGATAAGTCCTATCAAACTTATCCTGTTGGAAAAACAGGTTCATTCATTCAGACTGAAAAATATTTTTGCACTCATTTATTAAACTAAGCCGGTAAAACACTCATTGCATTATTACATCGAGTTAATAACGGCAAACTTTTTTTTATATTCCAAAAAAATGAAAAATTCGTGGATTACATTAATTTGCTTAGGTTGTTTCTTGGCTTCCACGGCAACTACCGTCAAATATGGAAGTCCAATTGAACAAGTACTTAAAGCCAATACAAATGTTTCTTTGCCTTTAACCGAAACTCCCGGGACTCTCATTGTTGGAGGCATGCAAGCAACACGGAATGAATTTCCGTGGCTGGTCAACCTCAGAATTGATGGAAGTTTTTGTGGAGGATCGCTTATTACATTGGTACGCATGCACGAATTTCACAACTCATGTGCACGCTACTTTTTGAAAGAAGTTTGAGCATAATTGTAAATGTTTTGATCAAAAGGACACAGTACTGACAGCTGCTCACTGTTTGGTAAATGAAAGAGGAGGGGTTGTAGCTCCGAGCAAAGTTAGGGTGATTGCCGGGGACCATAATCTTACACAAAATGATGGCACAGAACAAAACATTACAGCAGCACAAATCAGACCTCACCCGCAGTACAACTCGTAAGTCGCAAACTCCAGCCGAATTCGACGGATTGCCCGGAAGTATCATATTAACGACACCTGTTAAAAATTTAAGCAGGCTC
Source organism: Zhuqinia jingwanae (assembly GCA_027744095.1). NCBI lineage: Eukaryota > Metazoa > Arthropoda > Collembola > Entomobryomorpha > Paronellidae > Zhuqinia > Zhuqinia jingwanae. The sequence continues at coordinate 311 of JAHZNC010002735.1, read as the reverse complement.
AAACCCTTACTTCAACAACAGGGAATATTTGTTTAAATAAATGTATATTGTGACTTTGTGAGCACCAAGGTAATATGCAGTACGAATGGTAGCCGGCGATAAGCGCTCCATACCAAAATCGCTCCGTACCAAAATCGCTCCATACCAAAATCGCTCCATACCATAATCGCTCCATACAAAAATGGCTCCATACCATAATCGCTCCATACAAAAATCGCTCTAAACAAAACTCCATGAAACTATCAAATATCGTTGACGTATCTCCACAACACAGAATCGGTTTTTACTACTCCCTTCGTACTCCCTATAAA